>JAUELC010320002.1:0-14529 GCA_031471745.1 Cryptochiton stelleri
AATGGCAAGAAGGGTGTTTGCAAACTTTTTAAGGCTTCATCTGATGTCCATGGAATAAGTTATAGAACTTAATGACGCTCCAGCTGGTCAAGTAACTATGGAGTTTTGGTCGACCCAACCAAGTTTCATTGGTCTGTAAAAATGGGTGTAGACAAAATACAACTGACCTGAAGTGAAAACTGTCTCCATAAAGAGTAAACATATCCCTAAAATCGAGTTAAGGTTACCCCCCCCCCCCCCTCCCCCAGTACATCTAAGACCATAACCAGACGGCATAGCAAGAGGCACAGGTCGAGCCTAAACATTTTAAAACCTTATATAGTTACGGTTTTATTTATTTGTCAAATTCTGCTGCAGTATTTGCGAATCCTGCCCTGCTAAAATGTTTAGCAGTCAACAGGAAGTGATATGGTGACCCGCATTAATGTCCAATATTTCATTCCCCCTCCTTGTGATTGTGCTTTAGTGCACGTAATCGGTCCAAATTCCGGAACGGTAGACTGCCGCGGCGCGCATGTTCACTTCGTTAACCTATGGCAAGGGTTCACATACAGCCTGCACCTTCGCGGTGATGCATTTGATGTCCTTTTTAAAATTTATTTTGTTTTATAATTTGGCATCCAACTCTAAGATAATTCACTTGCATGACTACTTAAAATTGTCTGTGTAAGGTGTCAATTCGAAAAGGTATTAAGTGTATTGAGAGAGAGAGAGAGAGAACAAACAATAACACTTGAATACACCAGGTTTCTCACTCAGCAGTGTTTGAGTACCTGCATATGGAAGGGAATCGACGCCAAGCTCAAACCAAGAGGAGATAACACTCATAGTTCGAGTTATCGCAAAGACAAAGGTCACATCTAGCCAATGTGACAAATATCCCTCTGCACCTATCCCGCACAGTGAAAGACATAACACTTTTTTCAACGTAGTAAGGCAAAAATTTAATATCACCGTTCTAACAGACAATCAAAAATAAGCATCAAATACATGTGCCACTTTTCAAACAGTGCATCGCCTATCTCAGAATATCGCGATAAAGAACGGAGAAAGACGTCCTTCCTTTCGAGAAATGGCTCTAATTATGCTTATTCTTGATTGTCTGTTAGAGCAGTGATATTAAATTTCTGCCTTACTTCGATTAATACAGGTTTCATGTCTTCCATATCGTCTTCCACTGTACGGGCTATGTGGCACACTTGATCCAATGACGGATTTATCTTAAACTCATCTTCGTGAGAAATGGTGAGTCCCGATGTGAAACTCCTTGTTCGAGTTATCGGCAAGATACAGTCGCACCTAGCCATGGTTCCATAGTGTAAGACAATATAGGAGGCATAACACTTTCATTTAACGAAGTGAGGCACAAATTTAACATCACCGCTTTAACAGACAATCAAGAATAAGCATAATTAGAGCCATGGCTTTTCACTGTTTATCACGATATTCCGGGAGAGGCGATACACTGTTTGAAAAGCGGTACAAGTATTTGATTGGCCTATTTGTTTTCCCTATTTCACTTTAATTTCTGTCTGACCGCCGAAAAGCAGTAACCGTGGCAAAGGGGATTACATTGTTTTTTGTCTCGGGAAGATGTTTTAAACTTAAAAATAGTATAAACTTACCTTTTGAGATTTCTTATTCTTTTCGGTTGTTTAAACAAAGTGGCGATGTTTTCATCCAGTTCTTCTCTTTCCTTCTTGAATTCGTCTTTATGAGCGTTTGGATTCATTGACACTTTATAGAACTTCCCATTCTCCATTAAACCGGTGTTGCTGGAATTTTCATTTTCTTTCCCACTAAAGGTCTCTTTTCGATTCATTGTGCACATGCTTATCAGAAGATGATAAATCCCACAAATATGGTATCTTTCTGATTGTTTGGCGAATTGCTTTGTTCACTCGTAGTCAATCAGTAAAATTGTCTCCAAGGGATGTTTAGTACGTTGTTTCCTGTGTCGTGAAATGTTAATCCCTGGATGTATGTTTATTCAATTGAAATGACAATTTACACATATATTGCTCATAGCCAATAAGATTACACACTTACAACGAAATGCTTTTTATAAAGTAGTTTGACAATGAAGAGTTCAGAAGTTCAATTGGAAAGTTAAGGTTTCTTGCCTTGAGGTTCTTACCTCGTAACCTCATTAGGAATTATATTCGTCTTATTTCACGATCAACACAGTAATTGTCTTCTCAGAACAAACTTGAAGATCTACAATGCAGACGAGAACCCTTCAGTGTACCCAATAAACTGATAGAATATTCCAATAGCCATCCACTGGTATCAACAGTTCATCTCAGACGCAGTATAAATCGTTAGGCCACAAACGTTACTTTTTATATAAGGACCCATGTCACCTTAAATAAATTGCACTTATAATCCTCAAGTACCGGTTGTCTGCGGCTCTTGATGATTCGGCAGTATATAAATTAAGTTCTAGCAAGTCACCTCACTCCCGTAATGTCATTTTGGTTTTAATATTGCAATAAAGATTATCAGCACATAAAATTAGTATGAGTCTGCGAACGAGTGCACATGTAAGGAACGTGAACAAAAAAAAATTGTCATTCGCCCTGAACTACTTACCCGTGCGGCGAAGCAATCGTAGGTGATCCATATCAAGAAATTGGTTTTGAGTATTAAATTTAAATGTTATGAACAAGTAATACGACGAAGAGCAAATCCTTTTCTAAACGGCCACTGTCTGTTGGAACCTTCTTAATACCACACCAAACAACACAGCTTTCATCATTCTAACTAAAGAAAATTAAATCATTCTTATTTTCGTCGAGATTTGAACTCTAAGGTATTGACAAGCAATCTTGTCGATCACCTAAAAAGGTTACATGTCACTAGTACAGGTAACGTGTCTTACTAACCATTTCAAGTGTCAATTTTTCTCCTCCAACTGGCTTCAAAATGACTCGGTCCTGCGACAACTTGTTTTCTTTGTTTAATTTTTAATCAGACAGCTGTAATATATTGACGATTCATTCAGCAGCGCACTTGTTGGGGGTAACAATACTGAAACAACAACAAAAATGACATGTCGGAACATCCCTCGGTTGATTCCGGCTCTTGTCGTCTCCGTAAACTATCGTCGCAATACTAATATCGCCGGATATATTGACCAAAGTTCTTTACCGATTCATACAAAAATAGTTAGTCAACTATAATGCGCTTTGCAGCTTAAATCACATTTAAATAAAAGGCTTTTCCTTTTATTTGCCTACAATTTGTTGCAAATAGAAAATAGTGCTGTGTGTGTATAAGTTAAGTTTAATGTTGATCCGATGATGTCATCTACTTACACAAAAACACCAAATGTCGAAGTAGATCTGTACGAGTTATCTCTCATGCCCAAAATGACCATCATTACGGCCGAGATTAGTTTCCCGAACGGACATGGTTGAGGAAGGCCGACTTGCAAAAATGATTAGACGTTACAAGCGAGCCCTTATCTCGGCCTATCCACTTACGGCCGACGATAGGCTAAGCTTTATCGACTGAGCCTTGCCATGTTGGACGTCCACGAGTCATTGGATAACTAAAGCACTGCGCCATCGGACAAATCAGTTGCTGCCCATTCATTTAGGTTCCTGTATAACATTTTCAGAGGCCAAATTAGCAAGTCTGGCTCCATAATGACTTCCGCATTAACCTCAGGTATGCGTTCTCCACTTTTCAGAAAAAAATTAACATTATTGAGGTAGAGGTAGCCAATAAGGTTAATGTTGCACCAACACTAACAACAAACTTAGTAATATTTAGACCCCCGTTTACCACAATAAAACAAGCTGGCTGTGTATTACACCATTGAAATGTCCATGTACGTTACACCTTTGAAATGTCCATGTACGTTACACCTTTGAAATGTCCATGTACGTTACACATTTGAAATGTCCATGCGCGTAAGATTAACAAACCGAGAGAAGCTCATGGACGACATCTTAGAAAATTTGAAAAGGGAAACGAAGAGCAACGATCCAGTCGATCATAAAGTTGTTAATAGTCTATCCACAATAGTAATTCCACTGGTGTGTGGACGGACACATTTTAACCACAGAACCTACCAATGAAAACAAGATTCTAAACAGTTACAAGCGAAACATCAATATTGGTTATGTTGTTTATATATATCGCTTACATTACTTATTTGTTTTGCAGTGTTATAATTACAGCTCCAGATAATAATATTAAAAGTTAACTCTGTTAAATTTAAATTACATATCATTTCACTGTCAATGGTATGTTGTAGAACGGATTTGGGATACTTAGATGAACAACTATCATCTTCTATGAATTCAATCAGAAGTCTGTTAACCAGAAGTGTGCAACTTCCATCAGTACCAGCTTTTTGGGCTGCGCAAGGGATATAATATTCATCCATTCCGCACAGTTTGATTTTTGAAATTAAATGGTGAATCATGGGTAATAAACATATAGCTAAAATGAGCTATATATAGGCGCATTGAAACCATCAAGTTGTAAGCGATTCACGGGCTTCCCATTATTTTCATATGTAAAATGCATGAACAAAGTTTAAAAAAAAGTCATTTGTCAACTACAAAAGGTTATAAATGGTTAAACAGGGTTTCCCATGTTTCATCAGACGAGGTGCGATTTTCAAACTTCATATACTGTACATAAAATTGCTTGAATGCCCTTGACGTGGAGTAAATGAGGCGTTGCATACCCCTAGTTAATAGACTTCTGATGTTACTAACGTGTAGAAAATACCACTTTTGTGATGAACTAGCAGTCTCGATAAGTTATATAGTGTCCTATATGTTATTGGAGGATGACGAATCAAAATCTGATTCGCGGCTTTTTAATTTATGTCCGGCAAGATAAATCATGGATTGATGTTGCTGTGATAATATGTAACCCCATCTTAATAATACTATTTACACTGTTTAACAGCGGTGATGTGCAGAAAATGACTCTCCTATAGACATAGGGTTTCACTCGAACAATATGGTTGTATGGTTACACATTTTTCTAGGGGTGCATAGTAGCCACCATTTGAATTAAACGGTCAAACTGAATTCACTGTAGTAATTGACCTTGTATGTAATGAAGAGGCATTGTGAATGAGATAGTGAACTCCAAAGCGAGGCCACTGACCCTTGACCTTATCAATCGACCTATGACGCCACGTGTTTTTGCCTCTGGCGTCAAATTTGACGCAAATTACCTGAAAAATGGCCATTCAATACACAAAAGCCGATAATCAAAGGGGAAGAAACTTACCGAAGATAGGCGATTTGGAACAAGCATGGGTAGCCACGTATTAAATGGACTTGCTACATTAAATAAATGTAAATATTTTGTGTATATCAATGACGCGAAGGAAACGAATGGAAAGGTTTAACTTCCAGCTCACCATAGCTCAGTAAATATTCCGGCCATCGGTGGAATGACTTCCGGGTAAAAAATCTAAATTTATGAGTTCTCAGGACGGATAGCAAAAGTCCTGGATGCAGTGTTTGTCCATAGTTTGACAGGAACGGAAGCTCATTTCTTCACCGGACACCAAATCTAATTTATTACTCCCAAAAGGGCCTATATTATACATGATTTATCTGAAGAAAGATAAGATCTGCCTTAGGGACTGGTAACACTATTATAGGGGAGTATGTTCTAGAGATTAAACCAGGCACATTTTTTTTTCTGTTTTACTAATCCAGATTGTCTCCTTTCAAGAACAATTCATGTTTCAACTTCTTCATCTACTTGACAAAAATGGCAATATTTAAATTATCTATTAAATCCTCTTGACATTTATGTCAATTAGTTGTGAGGATATTGTGTTATGTAGTATATGATGTTTTACACTGCTACTTGTATGAATATTCTGTTAATTTGATAACAGACATGATTTACTTTGGTTGAAGATCTAGTAGATACGTGTGGAGAACACCGCAGAAGAGACAAGTGACAAGAAAACATGACCAACTATAGCGGGCTGTATTCCGTATTCTTAATTACATAGTTTTTATAACGAGAGCGAAATGAAATCTGGTAATAATGATGATGACGTTTCCAGAAAATAACGTAATTGCGAACATGATTGTTGACAAATTGCCAATAGCCATTTGCGTCTGAGGAGTACTTCAAAATAATAAGTCTTGTACTAGAATATGTCAAGTGATTTTTGAAGGACTTAGTTCGTTGTCCATTCCAGATTTGTTCCCGTACCACTTATACATGAGCATCGTACATTTTATCGGAGCGTCGTCTTTACTTAGAAATACATGAACATGAAGAAAATATGGTTCTGAAATGGTTCTTCATTCATCAAGAAAGTTCTTCGAAGAACCTTTCTGGTGGTAAATGGTTCTTCGGTCACAATCACCGACCCGAAGGTTCTTTATGGGAGAAAGGGGTCTTCGTGTGAATCTAAAACGAGTCTGCTTAAGTCATGTGCTGCTTTGCAGTCTCGCCTCCCCGTCTTCCATTTTGTGCTTGTCGAATTGGGAGAGGAGTCAAAGTTTTTTCGACAAAGTTTAAATTTATTCAACCATCCAGTCGAGTAGATTTGTGTATAGTATCATTAACTAATTGATGGTTATATGATAGATGGATTGATGATGGATTGATAGATGGACAGGGGACGATAGGACTTGATCGTTGAGCCGGTTTGCGCTAATAATACAATGCAAAATTTGTTACCGAAGTTCACCGATCTTTTGATAAGTTCAGCTTTACACCCTAAGGGTCATGAATTGTAATAAAAAAAAAGAAATAATGTTATCAAGGGGTTTCAACCAGTGGAGGAAGGTTCTTTGCGGCATTAAAAGAAATCTTAAAAGTTCTTCAAAGAACCATATTTTTAAGGTTCTTCGAAGACCTATTTTGATAGGGTTCTTGGAAGAACCTTTAAAGGTTCGCTATATGATCCACTCCGAATAACCTTTAATGGCTCTATTCAGAACCTTTTTTCTTAGAGTGGAGAGAAAAAAAGTGTATGGCTTTTTACGAATATCTTCTAACAGCGTCACTTATGTATCTTGTCTGTCACAATCTGTCATCAATGTAAAACATGTGTTTTTAACCGTTACCACGCGCCCAAATTCTAGAGTTTTCCATTTTTACTGGTATATGTAACATTTGTCTACTTATCTACTCTACAAACCTAACATAGAATTTTCATTTCTTGTCGATTTTGTCAATCAGAAAATATAGTAACTAGTTAAGATGTTTGCATTACGAAATATTAATGTGTCCGGATTTTATTTCACTTCGGAAGTTCTGACGTTTCTTTTGAAACAGCCATCGACTGTAAACTGTTACTGAAGTTTATTTTAGGATACCTTAATAAATATGTGTTTAGTCTGTCGTCATTTAAGATTAGGTCAAACTACTAACACGAAAAACTCAAGTCTTTTTTGGGGGGTAAGTAAAATAATGGCATCCACGACGTTGTTGAGTATTGTTATAATTTCAGTCTAGGCTTTTCAAAATGCAAACAAATTGTGGTTCCAAGGATTGAAATGACAAATGTAATCTAGCGAAAATCTCTGCTCAAATCAAAGTAGTACTGAAAATAAAATAAAAATAGTGAGATTTAAACAAAATTTAGTTAGCAATAGACACAAATAGATAGAATAGCATTAATAAGTGACAGTCCAAAATGCGACATTCTCGTAATACATGCCTACAAGTTTGGGTTTTGATGAAAACGATACAAATACGAATAAACTGTGTGATGTCGAAGTGTAGTTATATACAGACATATAAGTGAGAGGAACTGAGGATAGTTGTGACAACTGACTAGAACAGTTGAGCTTTATTAACAAATCGTTTACTTATGTTATTGTCGTCCGGACGTCAATGTGTAATGATTATGATATTAGTCGATGATTTAATTTTGTTTATAGAAAGTGATCATTTACCGTATTTCAGTTATTGTTGGGATGATATTTTTTTTAACTTTTAAACAGGTAATTGTTCAAAACGAGGTTTTGTTCTGACTAAGAGCGTGTATAGAAAATACTGTTAGATTTAGCCAACTCTCCCACTCGTCCGCATTTACTTCAAAGATTGTGCTCACACTAAACCAATTATAACAACACATACGCCATTACGTCCGACGAGAAAGAAGGAAATACAATCTCCCTTCATGATCCAAATAACGTCGCGTTCAACATTATCCTTTATAGCTGTAACTTCGACTTTTATTGGCTTAATCCTCATTGGCTGGTAAGTTTTACAATCGCCCACCTAATAAATAGGCTTTTACGGCCACATGGTTGTGTTCGGGTAATACCTTTAGACCAGAGCAGTCATCGAAGTTAAGCCATTTACATTTAATGTTGTACACACTTAAACACAACAACGGAGATTTATGTACTATGTGTGTGCTGACGTTTATTCTAAAAGTGTAAAGAGCAATGGAAAAGTACTGCGAGATGTAGAATTCATCGCATCGTTATTCTTTCTTTACCAGAACGCTAAGTACCTGTAATGGTTGGATTTTCGACTAAAGCTTTTACAACCCAACTATTAAGTAATAGCTTAAGGCCTTAATGGTCCAACGCAAACCCTCTTCCGCCCTCTGACTAAGGGCAGCATTTTCCGAGCATAATCATACTGTCTTTACTAAGTACTAGCGGAACATTTGTTTGCCAACAGAGCAAAACACTTCACAATTTATTGTTTGTGTTAGTGTGGCTATTTACTGTTGGAGTACACCGCCGTCATATCAGCTAAATACCATTGGGTACGGCGTTAAACACCAACGAATGAATGAATGAATGAATGAACCAACGATTCAATCAATCAATCAACGAATCAATCAACGAATGAATCAATCAATGAATCAATCTATCAAACTCTCTTCCCAAGGACGTAGCTCTGTTCAGACTAACCCAGCTCTGAACATGGTACAGTTATTGACTTTACTGCTGAAAATAAAACTGAGTGGGACAATACGTTCCTTTGACGATATCTGGAGATAAGAATAGGAATCCTGTCTTCGCTATATAGACTTACCTCTGACATGTCTGAGACCGACATACCATTAAGATGATTGGAGAACCAGTCACTAGCCAGTGATGACTGAGAAGCCACACTTTAAATAATGGACCCAACCTGTCATTGCTGTCAAAGATGTTTCTTCATGACTGTCAAAGACGTCTCACACTTTGCGAATAACTTTGTCTATCATAATAATCGGTCAAAGCAAGTGGAGCACAAATGGAGTTTTGTTTAAGCATAGTCAGCCTTGTAATGAGCTGTTTAAAATGGGCCTACATTTTTCATCTGTTAGGGGACTATTAGAAACTCTACACGGCCCTGGAAGTAGGCAAGGCTGGCTGGATTCATAGTGCGGTCCCATATGTCTGGACTTGGTACGTCAGAGACAAAACAGGAGTTTGTTGTTATTTATATTGAACTAAACAGATATATAGCCTACATACCGATAATTAAAACATATTAACTAGGCATTTTTTTTTTGTAAATAAGAATTAGATACAATAACTATAAGACAAGAGCACATCATTCTTTCGGATGGGGCGTCGATAAATCATATAATGTACGTATGTATGTGCCTTACTTGTAGAAAATGCAGTTTTGGTAAAGAAATCTAGCAGTCGCGATAAGTTAAAGAGTGTCCTAGATGTTATTGGGGGATGACAACCAAATATGATCCGCTGCTTTTTGATTTATGTCTGGCAAGAGATATCATGGACGGATTTAGCTGTGATAATATGTTACCCCGGCTTAAGAATGCTATTTACACTGTTTAACAGTGGTGATGTGCAGAAAATTACTCCACTATAGACATAGGATTTCACTCGAACTATGGTTGTATGGTTGCACATTTTTCCAGTGTTTGTAGCCCCGTATTAAATGGGCTAGCTACAGTAAATACATGTATGTATTTTTTGTATATCAATGACGTGAATGAAACGAATAGAAAGGTTTAATTTCCAGCTCGTCTCAGCTCAGTAAATATTCCAGCTATCGGTGGAATGACTTCCGGGTAAAATATCTAAATTTAAGAGTTCTCAGAGTGGGATAGCAAACAAGTCCTGGATGCTGTGTTTGTCCAGATTGCCACAGGTTATTGACAAGAACGGAAGCTCATTTCTTCAACGGACACCAAATCTAATTCACTACCATGTGAAGAGGAGCCTATACTATACATGATTATTCTGTAGAAAGATAAAAGTGTCTTAGGGACAAGTAACACTATGATAGGGAAGAATGAGATTAAACCAGGCAAATTTTGTTCTATATTACAAATCCAGATTGTCTCCTTTCAAGAACAATTCATTGTTTCAACTTCTTCATCTACTTGGCAAAAATGGAAATATTTAGCTTTATTTCAATTCCTCTTGACATTTATGTCACTTATTTGTGAAGATTTTGAGATATGTAGTATATTGTGTTTTAAATTCCTACTTGTGTGAATATTGTGTTCATTTGATAGCAGACATGATAAACTTTGGGTGAAGTTCTAGTAGATACGTGTGGAGAACAACGCAGAAGAAACAAGTGACAAGATTACGCGATCACGGTAGCGCACTGTATTCCGTAATCTTAATAATGCAGTAAAAACTCCTCACAGAGATCATTTGTATAACTAGAGCGATCTGAAATCTGGTAACAATGATGAGGTTGTTCCCAAAAAATAAGGTTATTGCGAACATGACTGTTGACAAATTGCCTACTGCCATTTGCGTCTGAGGAGTACTTAGTTCGTTGTCCTTTCGAGATTTGTTTTCGCAGCACTAATACATTAACACGTTAGTTTTTATACCAGCGTCGTCTTTACATAAAAGGACACAAAGAGAAGAAAATATGTATTGATTTTATCACTACCTTCTAACAGTGTCACTTTAATCATGTACCTCTGCAATAATTTGTTATCAGTAGAAAATATGTGTTTTCTGCTATATAACTATGCACCCACATTCCAGAGTTTTCTACCTTTTAATAGTATATCAACCGCAAACATTTGTTAGAATGCTCTTAGTACACTTGCATACAAATCCAAAATAGAAATACGTTTCTTGTCGATTTTGTCCATCAGAAAATATAGTAAAGATGTTTGGATAACAAAATATTAATGATTCAGGGTTTCTTTTATTTCACTTCTGAAGTTCTAATGTTTCTCTGCAAACAGTCATAGTCTTTGAACTGATACTGAAGTTTAGTTTACGATACAATAATAAGGGTGTGTGTAGTTAAAGTCTGTCGTCATTTAAGATGACGCCAAAATAATAAGATGAAAATCTCACGTTTATTCTTAAAGTGTAAAGAGCAATGGAAAAGTAGTGGTTGATGTATAATTCATCGCATCGTTATTTTTACTTTACCAGAACGCTAAGTACCGGTAATGGTTGGTTTTCGACTATAGCTTTTAAAACCCAACTAAATAGTAATATCTTGAGGCCTTAATGATCCAACGCAAACCCTCTTCAGCCCTCTGGCTAAGGGCAGCAGAATCCGAGCATAATCATGCTGTATTTACTTAGTGCTAGAGGCTTGTTTGTTTGTTTGATTGTTTTTTAACGTCGTACTTAAGGGTATTTCACTTATATGACGACGGATTATCCACTTCTTACTCTGCCTTACTTATTACGGCGGAAAATCGAGAGGAAACCTCGTAAAAACACCACCCGCTATAGCCGGAGTCACCTCATGTGACTCTCTCATATACCTGTGGTCGACTGGGGGGGCTTGAACCTTTACGGTACATTGAAGATGGATCAGAAGTCAGACACGCTAACCACTGAGCTTGTGCCGGTTTGTGTTAGTGTAGCTATTTACTGTTGGAGTGCACCACCTTCATATCAATGAAATACCCTTGTTCGGCGTTAAACATCAATGAATCAATGAATGAATCAACGAATGAATCAATGAATCAATCAATTAATGAATCAATCAAACCCTCTTCACAAGGACGTAGCTATGTTCAGACTAACCCAGCTCTGAACATGGTACAGTTATTGACTTTACAGCTGAAAATAAAACTGAGTGGGATAATATGTTCCTTTGACGATATCTGGAGATTGGAAAAGGAATTCCTGTCTTCCCTATATAGACTTACCTCTGAGACCGACTTTACCATTAAGGTGATTGGAGAACCAGCCACACTTTGCGAATAACTTTGTCTATCATAATAATCGGTCGAAGAAAATGGAGCACAAAAACATTTAAGTGCGAGGATAGATCTCGGTGTATATATATCGACAATGGCCTAATCCTCTGAGCGAAAATCTCTGACCGAACTAAAGTATTTAGGATGAAGGTAAGAACCGCTAAAACCACGGTTTAAGAAAAGACCAAAGATAAAATCAATTGAATAGGAGAAATTGTAGAGAAACTCCCATGAGTATTCTGTCAATTTTCCAATCGCATACTGACAGCCGTTGTTGAGTAGGTCTACCTACAGAGTAGACAGTGGAAATTCTACTTTACAACCAATTTTCTGAAACACTAGAATGATGTGGAGAAATTATGTCGTCAAATGCTTCATAACGCCAACTTTCATTTAGAACAGTTTTCAAATCTTAATTTTATGACAAACATTAGCGTATTTTTATAGCAACTGATGAATAACATATCTTTTCATCGTTATACCTGCTACAAACATGCAAGAAAACTCAAGCCTACAGCATCGAGGACACAACCAGCGTGACCTGAAGCTCAACCAGAGAATTTCAGAGAATAGACAAATGGCCGACATTCTCGTACCGATTAGAAGAATGATATGAGGAATTGTCTTAATGTTAGAAAAAGTGTTATAAAGCCTACACTGGAGATAAACATTGAGGCACTCTAGCTGTACTACGGTAGGTGATGACAGCACGAAAAAAACAAAGCGTTAGCTTATCTGCTTTGTTTCAAGGCATAATTACGCACTATGCGAACCGTCCTCCAAAACACTTAAGAGCGCTCTAAACATCTCTAAAGCCCCGTAAACACATACGCGAGAAACTCGTAGAACACTCCTCGCAAGAGAATCGAGAATTACTCGCCCTAGTCCTGCAATGCTCGCCTATACTCTTGAAGCACGTTTTAAACCTGTTTAAATTTTCAGGAGGGATTGGCGAGCAAAATCACTTCGGAGTCGCTTTCCAACCGATCTGGGAAAGCTCCACCATCGCTCCTGGTCAGTCGGGATGGAGTCGGCGATCACTCGGCGTCGACCGGCACCAGAATTGTTCGCTGACTGAACGAGGAGTAGACGCAGAGTAAGACAAAGAGGATCGATCGACCAGCTATTGCGGAGTGTTCATACAGGTCATTGGCTGGGGACTAGGGTCCATGGACGGGTACCCATCTATATCATAACGTCAACTCCAAGTGCAAGGATATATATTTTTGTGCTTCTTTGGTTGGTGTTTAACGTCGAGCTCAAGGGTATTTCACTTTTCTAACAATGGATTATCCACTTCTTACTCTGCCTTACTCAATAGGATGGACAACCGGGAGGTTAGCTGCGGACCCGTAGCTAATTCATAACTTTGTATGTCAACGCTACGGGAGCATTTCATATAAAAATCTGTCGAATTCTGCTCAAGAACACAACGTGCAGTTCACTGCAGTAAAGCCATTGAACACATTTCATGGCCAGAAAAGACTGTAATCTCACGTACGAGACACGTAAAATCATACTCACAGCATCACAGCATGAAAACAAATAATCTAGACTGTATTTATACAATAAATAGCCGTTGCCGACACTTAGAAAAAATCCCGGTCAGAAAAATTTGAACCCGCGCGAGAATCGAACTCGCGAACTAGGGAAACCGTCCACTGCTCTACCAAGAGAGCTACTGAGTTCAGCTGGGAACAGCTCACTCGTTCGATCCCAATATATTGCACATGACAATTATTAGTGACGATAAACAATAGCATTTTGAAATTATTAGAAGAACAAGCGTTTCGATTATTGGATTATTGCTGATTTAAATCATTTTGTGCTTCTGATGGTGGCTGACATCGAATTGAGTTTTGAATGGATAACGAATTTGACAATAACATTATTCCAGTTTCTTGGAGTAGACCTAAATCAACCACTATAACTCGATACTTTACTTTTTGACAATGCGCTATCACTCAGTTGGGGGGTTTGTTACTCGGTCGGGCGTCAGAAGAGTGCCCTGTACCTGTGAGTGCCACGAAAAGCCCGATTCTAAGTAATTACGCATCCCTAAAACGTCTCGATTGATACACACGGTTATCTTCTGACAGGCTAAACTAATCAATAGAAAACGGGGTGATTTCTATACCACGATATTGACTCATTTGTATTTGTCTTTGTATTTGCTGAGTTTCGTGGCGAGTAAAAACACTCTTAGCCTGTGTATGTATGTGGTCTATGCAGTGCAACACGAAATGCACTCTCCAAGCAAGAGTTTTCGTTCGTTTCTCTCCCATTCACCTCTGCGATCAGCTCAGGTTTGGTAAAAAATCTTAACCTTTCTAAACTGTTCAACAACTTGTATTTAATGCAGAAAAGGACAACCAAGTGAAAAAAGGAACAATTATCTGAATTTATAA
>JAUELC010320112.1:0-14527 GCA_031471745.1 Cryptochiton stelleri
CTCATTCTACAAACCTCTCAACTCTCAGGTCCTAATAAAACCCAATCACCGCTCTCCCGACACTATTCTGCGGCGAGCTGTACAGGTCCACAAAACCCAAAGATGGTTGGTGCACAAAACCCAATGGTGGTTGGTGCACAAAACCCAATGGTGGTTGGTGCACAAAACCCAAAGATGGTTGGTGCACAAAACCCAACGGTGGTTGGTGCACAAAACCCAATGGTGGTTCTTAACCTAAAGGTTAAGAGTAAGAAGCACTGGTCACTCGCCGCACAAGAGTGTGGGGGCAGAGGGGATTGGGTGATATTGGGACCCGAGAGTGGATGGGTTTGCAGAATGAGTAAAATTTTTATTTGCAATATAATAGCTCGTGAAATATGTCAATAATTCACTTGTAGCTAAAAATAAAACTGGATTTTTGGTGATTTGAAAATTCAGCCCGTTTCACTGTTTCCATGGAGATTTAATATGCTACCGTTACGGATTCACCAATATTTATTCCATACTTTGACATATACCTGGTAACCAATCGTTCATTAAGGGTCTATGTCACCCCTGGAGGGCGTATATTGGGTTTACTTAAAGTCGTGTTATGATAAAAAAAAAAAATATCCTGGTCAATCCCACCTTTATCCTGGACAACTCCTGGAAATGTACGAACCCTGTTTATTACCCTTTAGTTGTAACTCTTCTACCCGTGTTTGGGACTAAGATCAGGCCAGGGACATTGTGCTCAGCGGAGCTCCTGTAACCAGACATCACATTTTAAAGTTAAAAAACAGGGGTGTGTTTAATATAAATAACTGTCAGAAAACAGAATAGATAAGAAAGAACAATTTTGAGCAAAAAAGAAAATCCTATTGTCAGTAAAACAATTACGGCGTCTTTCTTATTAATTGGCCACCTGGATATAAAGGGCGGTATGTTTTGAAGTATAATTGATTCATGACGTCGGTCGGATGTAGAGAAACATTATTTTTACAGCAGAGCATTTATATGGAACACTTCACACAATGGTTGTGTTGCTGTTTACTGTTGGAAGTACACTGCTGGAAGTACACCTGTCATATAAGCTGAATGTCCTTGATCGAGCATGGTTTAAACACAATCAATTCTTATTAATTGTATAGAAACGAAAAATAAGCTGCAGTATTGTATTGTGGGTTTGATTTGTTTTTTCGTTGCTGTTTTTTTGTAAATATTCTGATTAATGGATTTATAAGTGAAAAGTTTAATAATTGTTATATGATTGTATGCTGTACGGTTAAATGTGTACTTTGTATGTGTAAGCTATAAACCAAAGCTAATAAATACACTTTGTCCCTTGTGACAATTCCCGTGGCATTTCTATTGGCACCATCTGATATAAGTGAAATAACCTTAAGTATGACATAATGCACCAAGCAAAGCAAACCTGCTACAAGAGTGGTTGCTGCAAGTCTACTTCAGAAGAGCGTGGCCATAAGCGTTATTATAGAAGCGGTTGTTCTGTGCTTCCTGTGCCCCCTGAGTTAAGGGACAACACGAAGCTGATCTCTTGTTGTGTCTTGCACTGTAAATTTGCACACTCTGCTATTGCACTATGTTTTGTGTCGTGTACTTATCTTGAATTTGCACGCTGTTATTGTGCCGTGCATTATCTCCTGTACTTAGTCTTGTATCTTGTCATTGGTTATTGCCTGTAACGTCAAAGGTAGTTTCCTTCAACCGTCAATCATTTCCATTAAAAATTGCGTAAAACCCCAATCAAACAATTTTAGTAATTAGGTTAAAGAGAGTAGTTTTTCTATAGCGTAAGATTTGTTGTCCCTGGAAACATAGAATTAATTTTAGAATTGAACAAGTAATTTATGCTTCCTTAGAATTGTGGTTTATAAAATAATTACTTATATGGTTTACCTGTGTTAAATACATAGCTGTATACAATTGTAGTGTTTCTGATGCAAACGTACTACGTAGAGTTGTTTTAAAATATTTTTTTTATTTATTTCTAATAATTTGGAGAGATAGGTAGGTAAAGATATTTATTACTGTTATTGATAACAAATTGCATTCAAACCCATTCAAGAAATAAAACCTGTGAATTTATGAAATGATATTTTTGCGATGTCATTTAGAAAGTAACCATTAACAGTATTTTCGTTTTTTGGGAAAACACTCTCTTAGTTTGAACAGATACTAGTTCAGGCCGAGATTGACAGGGGTTCGAGTCTGGTACGGGATTACGGATAGACCGTCATGTAAGATTCGACGTCAATTTTAATGTCAGATTTAGGGTTATGGTTAGGGCCAGTTAAGGGTTAGGTTTAGTGTTAGGGTTAGGCTTAGTATTAACTCTAACCCAGAAGTAAAATTTCACGTTTTGTCTCACATGACGGACTAGCCCCAGTACAGGTCTCAGCCTGCAACATTTTCTGAACTGAACACTAAGAGTTCTTCCCAAATAGGATTCACAAACTCCTTAAAGTACATAATGATGAAATGGACATGAGGACGACAATACCCCTGGGTCAATTATTGGTGCCAGGTGTCCGTCTTCCCACGGCAAGGTGATTGATTGATTGATTGGTGCTTAACTCCGTTCTTCAACAGTAAATAGCCACGCTAACATAAACCATAAATTGTGAAGTGTTTTGCTCTGTTAGAAAACTAATGTTACTCCAGTGCTAAGTAAAGACAGCATGATTATGCTCGGAACATGCTGCCCTTAGCCAGAGGGCCCCACAGCAAGGGCAAAACTGTATAAGACAGACTTCTCCCCTCTCCCCCTTGCCCCAATAGCTGGCAATAACAGCCCTAACTTATCATCGGTTGTTAGAGAAGTGAATAGTCCTATCAAATAAAGCTGTTGACAAAATTTCCCGCAAAAAGTCTCAGGAAACTGTCACTGATCAGTTGTGATGTAAGCAAGTAAATGTTGGCCCTATACAAAGAGGCAACGATTCTTTTCCAGTTCGTCTGTAGTTTGCCGCTTGCTCAGTATTAGCTATAGGCCCACTTTGATTGATGGCATGTCACATCATATCTGGTGGACAAAATTAAATGTCCTCTCTTTTAGGCTGGGGTCAAGGTTGGCCACTCCCACCCAACATGAAACGGTGCTACAATCGACTCAGGTTTTAAGCTTGTTTGCGGGCAAGGTAGGAAAGGAAGAGAGGTCAACGATCTTCTTTTTCACCTTGCCTTGGGGAAAATGTCAGGTTGCACGTTTTTTGGTTTATGTCAGTGTGGCTATTTACTGTTGGAGTACCATTAAGTAGGGCGTTAAAACACCAATCATGCAGTTTTGATCATTAACAATGGCAGATGTAGTGCTTTTAGTATTAAGTTAGTAGTAACAACAAACTTGAGATACTGCTTTGGGGTAAAAAAAGGAATATTAAATATCTGCATTTAAGTAAACTGAAATTGTATATTCTCCTGTACTTTGCACATATATCACAATTACATAAAAAAACAAGACATAAACAAAATACAATAGACAAAACAGATCTCCTTAATTTGGACTCCTCTTCAAATATGTGTCGTACAATTAGCTTAAATTTGCAGCAAAGTTTTGGAAGCCAAATTTAAATACTTCATTTCATAGAAATTTTAAATTACTTATAAAAATTAGCACTGCATAAATCTAAATGTAATCACTAAAATTAACATTTCATTCACTTTTTTAAAGTTAACTTATCCAGTGAACTATTTTGAACCAGCAGGCAATCATGTTGCGTTTACACGAGAAAAAGCTGAATGAACCCACACATTTTGGTTGGTCTGTTCTGTTTCTGATTATTTTAGTTCACATTTTTTTCACTGAAAATGCAAAACTAAATCCTGATCAGACCCACTGTTTGCCTGTGTAAGCACGTCTATAGTTTCGTATACATAAAAACAATCTTGTTGATGTTTTTTTTTAAATCCTCACTGACGATAATTATTAATCTACAAATAATTATATAGGCTAAATAGCAAATGAAGATATTGTCTCTTCATGGCATCGTAGATGAAGAAAGGCTAGAAGTCTACTGCAAAACAATACACTGACCAAATGATTTACTATAAACCTAATCTTATACAGTTTTGATTATAAACACATGACTGAGAATAATAAATTATTGCTTGTATATAAAAATGCTCATGATTTGTTTTCATTGGTCGAGAACAAGTCACATGGTGTACACCAAATCAGGACGTTGCACGATTTCTGTTGATGGCGTGCAACAATAGTAATGTTGCCCGCTGCAGTATATATGGAACATGGCATTTATTTTGCTCCCCATCAAATTATCTCCGCTTTGTTTTGACTTGGCAGTTTGTTTTGAGGCACGGTCATCTGCTAGGCTGTCTACTTTCTGACAAGGAGCTGCTTATAGTGAGAAATCAGCATAAAAAAAACAAGTATTGCCCGTTTAAGAATGGAACATTTGATTTGTCAGTTCTCGACCATTTATGTTCAACTCGCTCTTCGTGCTTGTTAAACATCAATGGCTCGAGCTGACAAATCATATTGTTCCGTTCTCTAACATGCAATACTTGTATATTAGTTGACAATTTAAAGTCACATGAGCGCAAAAAATTAGTGTTTTTCCAAAAAATTCTGATTACCTCGATTTTACAAAGTTTTGAAGTCTGTTCATAAATTAACTATATTATGTTGAAATAAAAAAATATGCAATGGGTAAAGGCTTGTACAATCCTGGGGTAATCGGTTTATCCTGTATCCCACAATTCGAATTCAACTTAAAGAAGGCGGGAAATTTTTCCCACACGTGTGAGTGACCGTGTATGTATAACGACTTAATATGAAAGTTGAAGGGTGGGGCCAATTACTGTTGACTAGGAGTAACATCTATACATCAAAATGTGACCGCGATATAAAAGAAAATTTACACATCATTTAAATATTCTGGCAGAATTTTTGAGTTTTTTTATTGGTTATTTAACTTTAATTTAACCTGCAAACCTGGGGTGGAATTAACAGAAAAGCTTCTAACTTTTACTTCTTGAGAAAAATGTCTATAATTCATGTGATTGTATAATAATTAAAATTACTTAATTTTGGGATTTTACATGTAATTTGGTCTACAAATTTAAATGCATATTTTGGAAAATTTGCAGAATTTATCCATGATAAGGTAAATCTGTCGGTTGATGTTTTTTCCAAACAATGTCAAAGATGATTTGTTATGGTTTGGCTTGCTGGGTATTTTACACCATTCTTTAAGGTTATTTCACTTAGATCATGACATGGTGGTGCCAGAACTACATGTAATTGGCAGGAAAGTGGGCAAAGCCGAGGGGAAATTCCCCAGTAGTAAGTCATTGGTAACTTTGAAGTTGTAACAATGACAAGGTACAACATAAGCGCAGGATGCAAAACACGGCATCGAAAGAAATCAAGTTTGTGCTTCCCCTTAGCCCAGGCACCAGGACACAGGGAGTTCCCACCAGCCACCCGCTTTTAAAAGTGGTAAAGGGTTATTATATAACCTTGGGATCCTACACATGTAAATAATGAATACTGCTGGTCTGCAGAGTTGTCGTGGCCATATATTGATAAAACTGCCCGTCGCACAATATCAGCCAAACTGTCAACATTTGTAATTCTGCTATATAAGTAGCAGACATGATTTTGAAGAAGATTTTCAAAAGGTGAAATGGAGAAGGATGGGCCAATAGGCGAGGGTCCGTGAAACTATTGGGACTGAGAATACCACGCAGAAGTTACAGTTGAGCTGTTTTAGAGCAATGAATCCCCAGTCTCTACATTTACTTGTGTCACATTCTACTCAACAAAACCAACTGACATGATGAAAAAAACACAAAAGAAGGCAAGAAAAAGTTGAATTCAGTTTTAAAACTTAAAAAAATCATGCCTGAAGTAGATACTTTAAATCATCGAAATTTTCACCCACGAAAAACAATCACCTTTTTCCAGTTGAGAAGTAATATGCCATTTAAACAAACAAATGTATGTTTTCTGTAAAATCCAGATTCTCTCTAACAGCAAAATTGTCATCTGACTCCCAGATATTATTTCCAAGTCCTTCACATAGCTTCCAAAGTAGTATTCTAACTCTTCAAATTTAGGTGATTTAAGGTATTGTTACGATCAATTTTTGGTGAAAATATCTGGTATAGTCTCTTTTACTTTGACAATGCCATACCAAAATTAAATTTATTAGTAAACTAGTAAATGGGTTTAAAATGAACCATAAAAATTAATGAGGTATGGAGATTCTGGGAAAACACAATTTCAAATGACATAACATTTTATGAATGGTAATCTATACACAGGTCATCATTGGGTTGATAAGTACATTTATGTTGCCATGACATTATTCACAATTACCAAACATTTCATCAACATTTCATCAAATGTTGTAGTAATGATTTGATAGCTATAAAAACAGCGCCATCTATTGTTAGCAATTGATCCAGGGAGGTAACTCAGAACTTGGAACATAAGACAGCCACTAAAACAGCTTCATCTACCACCAAAACAGCGCCATCTTTTGTTTGCAACTGATCCAGGGAGATAACTTAGAACACTGACAGCCATTTAAACAGCGCCATCTATTGGCTGCAATTGACCAAGGCAAGTTACTTCATGTACACAATTCACAAGCACACTCCGACATATTCTCACTTCAGATTTTCTAGTTGTCTCAAATGACAAAGCAATTTCTATACTGAGAATAGATTTGTACTGCAGTGCTTGGCCTTTAACAACAAAAACAACACTATATCACAAATTATTACAGCTGTACATGTAGCAGTCTATTTATGCCAAAAGTTATGCCCCTTTGTGCAGCACTCTTTTCTTCTTAAAAGTAACTTTGGTATAACTTTGAGTCCTTTGTCAATGAGGAAGCAAGAGTTCGTGCCCTTTGAAGACATTCTCCTTTAATTGGAGTAAAAAAGTTCTGCTAGGAGAGGATTGCTTTTGTAGATCTGGGTAAAGATGTGAGTCCGTCTAAACTTGTGGAGCGTCGAAGGTCTGATTTTAGCCACATCTTCATTTTGTCTTCACATACACTTGACATAGCCTGATGAAATACAAATGTTTATACGTTATTAATAATGCAAGTACAGGTACTGTTTTTCTTTTTTCTTTCTCAAATTACACTAGAATAGACAGTGACTAATACAAATTTAATAAAAATCCTGCCTGCACCAATGAAATACTTTGAAATATAAAATAAACAACCGCCTGTCTGCTCCAATTTTTTCAGAAAAAAGTCCATGAGAAATATTGAATTCACCTTTAATGGCCTTCAAGCCACATAGGTGCCCAAAATTAGGGGTTTTCAACAAATTCTGATTGTCTCAATTTCAACAAGTTTTGAAGTTTGTTCATAAATTAAAACAGTTACGTTGAAATAAAAAAATATTCACTGCGTAGAAGTTTTGTAAGTGCCCGGAGAAATACTGCCATAATTCGAATTCGAATAGGAGGGCGGGCTATTTTGACCCATATGTATCTACGAAGCCTTTGATCCCACCGCGGTGAATGACCCTGTATGTAGCAAATCAATATTTTGAATCTTGAATGGGTTTATTTTTTTCTCCTTTCACTTAATATACAAATCTGGAAGTGGATTTAACGAAAGCTAACCTTTACTTATTGCGAAAAATATCTATAACCCATGTGATCTTGTAATAATACAAAAATTGCTATTTTTTTGGTGCCTGCGTTACTATAACTGTTAAACAGAGTTTACACAAATTTTAAGTTTGGGAACTTTTGGATAATGAAGACACTCAAACATATACATATTTATCTAGCTCTATTGAGCTTGTCTTGTACGGATTCTTCAGAATTTCTAAAAACGAAGCCCTATCATTTTAAAATTGTGGCCTATACCTGACTTTTATTTGTCACTGGCAACACAGTCAAAGATCCCCAATGTTTGTTTGCCAAGCGTTTATGATACCCAGGCTATTCATTTTTATCTTTTGTAATCCGTACAAGAATAACACCTTGCCAAAATGCCGCTTATTTCTCAGTCCCATTTATAAATTGCGCACCGGTCGTTTCGCTGATTTCATAGAGGGAACAGTAATGGGAGAAGTGGGCGACCGTTTCTGTATATCTTGTGTATGTTAAGTCCTGAACAATTATTGGCACGATTAAACATCTCAGCGATAACTCTTGTGTGTTCTTTAATCCATGTAATTAAACTTGTGTCAATCTTACCAATATAATCACAATCATACTATAGCTATGTATTGTACCTATTGTAACTCACATAAAAGATAAGGAATTTAGCGATTGACTTAACGTATAATGTTTTGATAAATAAACCGATATTCTGAGTCAGTCCGGAATTTCCTATTTTTTTTGCAGAGTTGTTACCATGTTTTATAATGTAAAACTACTATGTGGTAGTCATAACCTTGTAGCTAGGCCTGTATGCTTCAGATAGTATTAATAGTACCCATGTACTGAGCAGAAAGCTTTTAAAGGTATGGATTTCAACAAATAACAGCCGTTTCTATGTTTGGTATAATACACTTTGGTATAATCACTGGTTATACACCAAAGGCCTTCAGGCGTACCATAATGGTCTCTCCCAGACAAGCCTATTATTAAACCACCATAAAGCATAAAAAACAATCTCGTATTTATTTTAGTCACCAAGCCGATATGACCATCAGCATTTTACATTGGAGCTCAACTTAGAATCATACAGTACGTACCTATACATCAGTGCCGGTATGTTATTATGTTGTTTTTCTTTCAAGTTACCAGAGATTGCGTGGGTGTGGCTAGTTGACCTTCTGACTGTAACCAGAAGACAATAAGTTAGTGAATCACAGTTAGAAAATTTAACTCAAAAGATTTATAATCTAATGCTAATTCAGAATTGATCAACCATATACATGTTAATTTTTATATACACGGATAATTTCAACAAGGTATTAAAAACATGCAAACTTGATCGTATGAATCAGATAATTGTGACCACTTGTCTGTTTTACGACAGATATATCCGTATCAAAACTCGTGTGTATTTACTATTTATATATATACACGCCATCTTTTATCCGGTTTGTCGGTATTAGCTGGTTTCCGAAACATCACTAGCACTTTTAGGAGTAAAATGGAAACCATCGGAAGCCAGCTGAGGGTAAACAAGATGGCCTGTACATAGATTTAAGATTGATTTGGCGTTGTACCAAACGTTTAAAGGGATAATAAACGGATCAAAGGTAGTTTTTATGGTTCGCAAGGCTTTGACTAACAGACGAGTATAATGTTAGGCTATGTATTTCAAATATTTTATTCTAGGTGAACTGTTAGTTCTCTTTGCCTGTGACTATGGCACCAATTATAGCCCTGCACCGCTATGACTATGCCAGCATACATTCGTAGCTAGCCTGGTCCGTGTTCCTAAATACGACAGGACATATTTGGGAGTTGATTTATTTATTAAGATGTGATGTTTCAGTCAGGTCAAGAGGCGGCCGCATCAGATACAAGGCAGCGGTTGACCAGAGCTAGTACCACATACAACCCCCAACAACTGACCTTCCTTTTACCGAAACAAAAATGAATTTCGTGATAAGCAGACAACCAATAAGATTTAAGCGTGCATTTGACAGCTGAGAAGAAGATTCTGTTTGATTGATACGCTGCTGAACAGTATTGAATAAACCAACAATTTATTAACGGTGTTCATGAAATAGAGTCAATGTAGTTTTACCCCAATAACTGCCATACGATTACCTGGAATCTCATCTGTATTTAACACACTTTCTCTCAAATCAAAGTCTTTGTACAGCTCATAGTGGAAGATGGTATACCAATAAATACGTTTCACGAATCGAAGGAATTGGTCATTTGGCTGAACGCCAACTCATCAACCCAATCATCAAACAACAATCGCCATAATGCCAACAAGAATACCCTCAGCTATGTTCTCGTTTTAACTTACTCTTTGTTAGGTTCACCTTCGGTTTCAATCACTCAAGAAATGTTTTTTTTTATTGAAAACATGTATGTTTGGAAATCACTAAACAAGAAATAGAAAAGTGTTTTTCATTTGGTTATGATCTGAACGCTAGAGTTTGTATCACACTAATAGAATATAGGACAATACGCCGACAATAGAGTTTCTGGCATTAGATGTTATGACTGGAGGATATTAATAATGTCTATCTCGGGCGAATAGGATTTACAAACAAGGGTACAGTTCAGAATGTAATTACCACACAATGAGGTTTTGCATCGATCTAAACAAACGTGTTAGTGTTACAGCCAATATGATCACGCTTAACGCCACTTTGCTTTCATTAAAATAATGTCATATGTTCCATTTTATATCATTACCAGATTCCATAAACTATAGGCAAACATACAAATTCTGCGACTAGACTAGAACTGACAGCTAACGTGGTCAATTGACTTAGTTATTACACACTTGGCAACGTTAGTTAGTGTTAGATGTTAGTTCCCTGGGTTCCCTGAGCAGGTGCATGGATGGTGAGATTATCCAGACTGTGCCCTGGTGCTATCTGAAAGAGGCAACACGAAGTCGATTTGTTTCAGTGTCTTGCACCTCTGCTTGTCAATGTTGGTATCCGTGGCGTTGGGGTGGGGGATTGCGGGGGTAATTAACAGAGGTTTTCTTTAAATAATATCCCAATAAACAATATTTGAAATCAGCACAATATGTATTACCCTCATGAACTTATCCATAAGGAGAAGTACAACATTTCAACAAAAGGATAATTATAGAAAATCATAATAGAAAAAAATATTGCCATCATTTTTGGGATTCTTGAATGTAATCTTAAAACTCCCATCAAACAAACAAACAAACAACAATCCTTTTGTAACGCTGTTCATCACATTTGTGATATAGCGATGGTTTTGATAAAACATTTGACAAACATTTCTAACAGAAGAATAGCTGTTGTCTTTCAGATTTAACGGATGGCAGGAGCAGTTAGAACAACTCGATAAGCTGTAATTTTAATTCAATCGGGTATTATCTGAATATACTTGCTATACAGTGTATTAAAAATCACCACAGAAATGTAGGCGCGCCACAGAATTCGTGGGCCCGTACCGTGTATCAGAAGTTAGCATGTTCGACTGTTGATCCGCCTTCGATGTACCGTAAAGATTCGAGTCTACCAGTCGACCACAGGTATATCAGGGAGTCACATGAGGTGACTCCGGCTGTGGTTTTTATACGGTTTCAACCTATTAAGTAAGACAGAGTAAGAAGTTAATAATCCATTGCCATATAAATGAAATACCCTTGAGTACGCTATTAAACACCAATCCAACAAACACAGATTTGGTTCTGTGTTATCCAATCTGAGTCTAAGACATGGTCCATTATAACTGACACTGATATTCTCACTAATGATCAATGTGATCTAACTCCCTTGGTAATAAGGAACCTACCTTTGTTACAAATGATTGCACACTACTTTAATATCAATTATTAAGATAAATTGACTCCATTACGTCAATTATTTGCTGTGATTTATATGTTATGGTGAATGACCTGTCCCAGTGATAACCGAATGTCTTCTCCTTCCAGTTCATTGGACGAGTTGATTGGGTCATGAGAGGTTACATGCGGATCTAATGATTAATCACTAGACCTCTACCCTGATCGTGGTAGATAGATTGGTGTTGAACGCCGTGATCAAGGGTAGTTCAGCAATGTGACCGCGGGATTCTTCCAACGACAAACGGCAACACAACTCAACATAGCCATACTGTGAAGTGTTGATAATAAATTTTCTGTTGGAAAAATAACATTCCTTCACAGCTGACAGCTTGAATATGTATTTCATTCAATGTATATTATTCCTAATATCTACCTATCGCCTTGGTCTTTCGTCTGTATCGTTTTTCACATTTTAGAATGACTTAAATACTCATGTCAGGTACACACACATGCACTAATTGTTTTAGACCGCAGAGGATTAACAAATACGTTTACCACTATTTCCATCAGTTGGGCAGATGCTGTCTTGTTTATTTTGTTTAACATTGTGAAGCACAAACTGTGTTAATACGTGACGTGTGTGTTTTCAGAAACAAACGCAGTAAAATTAAAATTTGTAACAATTCAATTTGATAGAAGGCCAAACTGCCTACAAGATTGTGTGGAGAGGTTTCACAAGATTTATGCCACATACCTGTGATGATGAAAGTAGATTCGTTAGAAACCTAAGGATAAATGAAACTATATAAAACAGCAATTTTTATAGTGTACCAGATATAATAAATTAAAAAGGAAAACACAGAAGAGTAGAGTAGAGGATAACCTATTACTTGGAAATGAGGATGGTAAAACAGTGCCTTAGCGATGTGAACATTAACGGGAAATGAGTAGGTTCTGTTGGCACACGATCTCAGTTGTCGCGCTTGTCTATGAGCACAAATTGGATTTCCATGACACATGTGGATAGAAAGGGTTACGGAAAATCGAAACGGAAGAGCTTTTATAGCGATCTAAAGCCAATTAAACGACGAGGTCCTTAGATAACACGTTAACAACTGCAGCCTGACACGCCCCTAATGATATGACCTAATTGATTTCCTTTGAAATTCTCCATCTGGTGGTCATCCCCATCACACCTATCCTAATTTACCAAAGGCTGAACAAAAGGGCCTGGATAATATAAACAGTCGATGATTCATGAGAGTATTATCAAGGTGACTGAGATTCAAATTGGGGTTTAACGCCGTTCATCAGGTTACTTCATTCGTATGACTGTGTGACAGACTATGGATGGAGGAAACCACCCTCGGGAGCACTGACCACATACAATGACAAGATACAAGAAATCAGTGAATAGAAACCTTGGTGCAATGATACACAATAGTACAATACAAAACAACAAATCGGCTTTGTGTTGCCTTTCAGCTCAGGGAACACCAGGTCACAGGGAGCTCCCACCAATCATCAGCCTGAGATTCCGTTATGACCGAGCTATCATATGGGATATCATTTCACGCTGAACCAAAGTGGTTATGTATCACCACCAATCTGATTAAAATCAGATCTATATTAGCTCCCCAGTATTGTAATTGTCGCCACACATTAATTGTCACGACACAATGGTCTGAAGCATATGGTGACGTCTTTCTCATGGAGTCAAACTTCAGTTATCTGTTATTTCTATCGGTGTTCTATTGACAACTGTTGATTCTGGTCACGTTTATATAATGTCCGCAATATTTCCAGTCACCATTACTGCAGCACATAACATACTTACAACCGACTGAATCATGTTCAACGCCACTTTGCTTTCATCAAAATAATGTAATATATTCCATTTTATATCATTACCAGATTTCGTAAACAATAGACAAAAGGACAAATTCTGGTACTAGACTAAAACTGACAGCTAACGTGACAATTGGATCAGTTATTGAGCACTTGACAACGTCAGTTAGTGTTAGATGTTAGTGTCCTGGGTTCCACCATTGTCCTTTTTAAATGAGCAGGTGCATGGGTGGAGAGAAGGGTGGGTGTAATAATATGTAATAAACATTTGACAGTCGTGACAATTTATGAGTTATTTACAGAAGTTTTCTTTAAAGAATATCTCAATGAACAAGATTTCAAATGAGCACAATATTTATTACCCACATGAACTTATCCACAAGGAGAAGTACACCATTTCAACAAAATGATAATTATGAAAAGATCATAATAGAAACAAAATATTGCTATACTTTTCGGGACTCTTTGAATGTAATGTTTAAAGCTCTCATCAAACAAACAAACAAACAGTCCTTTTGCTACATTGTTCATCACATTTGTTATAAAGCGATGGTTTTGATAAAGTATTGTACAAACATTTCTAACAGACGAATAGCTGTTGTGTATCAGATTTAACGGATGACAAAAGTAGTTAGAACAATTTTAATTCAATCGGGTATCATCTGGATTTACTTACTATGTATGGTAGTAAATGGTTTAAAAATCACCTCAGTACGTACCTTGCCTTGTAGGCGCGCCATAGATTTGATTGTATGTTATCCAATCTGAGACCAAGACATGATCTATTATAACTGACACTGATATTCTTAGTGATGATCCCTGTGATCTAACTCCCTCGCTAATAAGGAACCTATCCTTGTTACAAATGATTGCACATTAATTTAATATCAATGATTAAGATAAATTTACTCCATTATGTCAATTACTTGCTGTGATTTATATGTTATGGTGAATGACCAGTCCCAGTGATAACTGAATGTCTTCTCCTTCCACTTCATTGCACGAGTTGAGTGGGTTCTGAGAGGTTACATGCGGATCTAATGATTAATCACTAGACCTCTACCCTGATCGTGGTAGATTGATTGGTGTTTAACGCCGTGATCAAGTGTATTTCAGCAATATGACAGCGGGATTCTTCCAACGATAAATGGCAACACAACTCAACAAAACTATAATGTGATGTGTTGATAATAAATGTTCTGTTGGAAAAATAACATTCCTTCACAGCTGACAGCTTGAATATGTATTTCATTCAATGTATATTATTCCTAATA
>JAUELC010320223.1:0-14527 GCA_031471745.1 Cryptochiton stelleri
CCTTCACCCATTGGGCTGGCACGCCGTCATATAAGTGAAATAACCTTAAGTACGGCGTAAAACCCCAATCAATCAATTAATCTCGTTTCCATGTTTTCTCTGTACAGGTGAGTTGTTTGGTGGGTGTATAGAGGAAGGCTATTGTTATGATATTAATTTGTTAAACGTTTTAATCTCGTTTCCATGTATTCTCTTTACAGGTGAGGTATTTGGTGAATGTACAAAGGAAGGTTATTGTAATGATGAAAAAGCTCAATGTCACGAGGGAGTGTGTATCTGTGAACACGGCTACGATTTTACCAACAAACACTGCAGTAAGTCACACAATTCTCTCTTTATATTTATGTTGGTTACTAACCAAATACATATACACAAAGCATACTTCCATATTATCATCTAGTGACCCTTGTAATTAGCAATTTTTTGCTGCTGCAAAAACATGCCACCGCCAAACAGGTTTGAAACAGCACTTTTTATGGCAACAAAATAAAATTAACTCTGAATTTTCAATGAAACTTAACTTTAATACCATATCAGCAAGATACGCCGTTTTTCTAATTTCCGCATCACAATGACATTTTGATCTCCTAATGTGGTCAACTGTCTTAAAATTTTTGACAATAGAGGTTCCCAAAATCCATGTGTATGCCTGCACGACTACAGTGCCCATGAGCTTAGTGTGCTGCAAAACATCATCATAAATTTCACGATAGAAGTTTACAAAATAACTTTGTAACATCTCCATCATCATTTAGTTCATAGTCTATCACTTCCCCCAAATTCCACCTAAATTATACCATTTTCTTTGTAACACCCATACGTTATTTTCTGATATTAACAAACCAGCAGCTTGCCATGTGCTTGACAAGAACTTCTTTACATTTTACTACGCAAGGCCAGTTGAGGAGCACCAATTCTAAAATGAAATAGTTTAAATTGGCATGCTGTTGATTTTCCACGGAAAAAAATTGCTGCCCTAACACAAGCTTACAGTGGCTTATAAGACGGCAATGCTGAATGTCACTGCTAATTACGAGGGTTGAGTTCAGAAAGTAGTACCAAACATATAATCATTTCTGAAGATATTAACATATGAAATAAGATTGAAAGTCCTGATTGTTTATTAAATTCTAACAATTACGATCACTGATGATTTGCATGACTGTGATGTTCAATATAAACAATGACGCCCAGACTTACAATTTGGTTAAATTCTTGCTATATATATCAAACTGCTTGAAGCAACTAACACTAAAATATTCAAACAAAATGTTGTTCTCAGTCGGACTTTGATTTTACTAATGCTAATATTTATGCCATCATTTAAGTTGATAGACTAACTATATTAACAATTTTTACTAATTTAGACTGGCAGACCACGGAATTTTAATCCCTGTCATGTGGCAAGTTTTATTACATAAGACCGTGATGATATACTAATTATTAAATTTATCTTTATTTGTTAAAAATGTTTTAAATTGCTAGATGGTGAAGGTGAAGCTTTTCTTATGGAATAGTGCTGCTTGCTTCTAAAAACTATATCTCTGGTAATGGGTACTTTGTTTTTATTTATCTTACCTTATCGCTGTGCAGAAAGACTTGAACCTAAAAAGGTTGATTCAGGCAGAAATTCTCAGGGTCGAGATGGGAGGCCTCCAATAACCGTAAATCAAGGGTCAGAAAACGGTGTGGCCAAACTTGAGCAACCCAAACAAGCACCTGACACCCCAGTAGAAACATTACCTGCACATACCGAAGATAGCATGTGGACTGAAAAGAGTCCCAAGAAAAGTACTGAGATTTCTGAAAAAAGACCGGATCCCCAAGCCAATAACCCAGTTAGAAAGGGACCGGATCCCCAAGCCAATAACCCAGTTAGAAAGGCACAATCACAAGTTACAGAAGGTGGAGTTATTTCCCCTATTAACAAGGATAATGATGATGATAGTGATGATGATGACCAGGATGGTGATGATTATGATGATGATATTCATGAAAAGCAGTTAGAACACCAAGCTAAAGAGAAGGGTATGGAGGTAGGAGGAACACATTACACAGGTATGGAGGTAGGAGAAACACATGACAATGTTATGGAGGTAGGAGAAACACATGACACCGGTATGGAGGTAGGAGAAACACATGACCCCGGTATGGAGGTGGGAGAAACACATGACACCAATATGGAAGCAGGAAAAACACAAGATATGGAGGTAGGAGAAACAGATGACACCGGTATGGAGGTTGAAGAAACACATGACACCGCACCACAAAATCTAGCCTTACCATCAGAAATAAAACAGCTAGCAGAGCCGCAGAAACCTGTTTCTATCACCCATGTTGAAGATTTACCCAAGACTATTAAAAAACCTGAACCTAAGCTAAATCAGCATAATCCACCTGTCCAGAGAGAAGGTATTGAAGAAGGGAGGGGCTGGAATGGTAATTTACCTCAAAGTGTTCCGGTTCAACAACCTCTACAAAAACAACAAAGACTTCCTACCTACTCCAATGGTTATCCAGGTCGTCCTAATAACAGACAGCGAGTACAGCGGCCAGGATCCATGAGGCCTATGGGTGGGGGGCGACAAGTCGGGAATACAGGCCGTAATCACTATCAGTACCCCTATAACCCTGATCGTGACCATGCCGCCATTCCACAATACCCCGTCCAGTACCCGTCTTATGAATGGGATTATCATCCGGAAGAGTATGGGGCGTCATTTCGAGACCGCGATGAAGATTATGTTAATCCGGTACCGTTAGATCCGGGTGTTTATGATTACCCCTACAGGGCTAACACTTACTATGGGCCAGGTATACATTGCATGCACGTCGGAGTCTCCTTATTACATGAATGTCTGTTTATGTATGCTTCTTTACTTCATGTCTTTTCATTTCTAGTGGCAATATTTGGGGGTGTTTCATAAGACTTCATATACTTAATCGAATAAAAAGGATGTGTGATCATTTACACAGATTTCTATTCTAGTTTTAAAAAACACCCCATCATTTTCACATCAACTTTTTCTTAATTTTCCATGAACAACATTCTGCTTTACATGGAATTATCAACATCAACAGAGAAAATCGGAATTAGACATAATTTGGTATATGAACAGAAAAACAACGAGGGCAAAACAATTGACTAGATAATCAACTTGAACAGTTGTGCTTGTTTGTTCCAAAGTTAGATGATATTTGTATTTATCTTAACAAAATTGTTGTTGCTGCAAAGGCAGGAGCGCCAAATTTATATTTGATAGATACTTTTCACCTTTACTTGCTAGTAAGTGTTATAAATTGTCATCTCGAAATCGAACAATCATTTACGCCATAACAAATGTTTTATGTCATGAAATATTTAACAATTTTCTAACTTTAGAGTGCTGTTTTTATCTACAAATATTAGTAGTAAATAGAAAGTCTTGTGAATTGGTTGCTGTCTGGTTGACCTGTGTGCTGATCTAATTTATCATGAAGATATATTGATGTTGTCTTGAATCTGTTTAATGTTATGTCATTTTTTCCAACAATTACTGTTTTACGTAATAGATGCTGTGATTTAGAGCCACATATATTAGAAAGATGTGTATATCGTTGTGACTGCATTGTAACATTGGTTTTGTCATACAGGTACATGTACCTCTGTATTAACTGTTGTTGCATGTAGACATTGATTTTGTCGTATAGGTACCTCCGTATTAACTCTTGTTACAAGTGCACAGGGATTCATAAAAGACTAATCTACGAGCCGGTACCAGGCCAGTAGATGGAATAAAATATTCAACTTTATCAAAAAACATATTCAATATTTACCCTTTCCCGGACCAATTTATTCAATAAAAATTCAATTTGAAATTGGATCATAAACGGGTAGGTAACAAAAACTTTCTTGCAAAATGAAAGTGAAATCTGTCTGTCGTACTTTCTGTGCTGTTCAATTCAAGGTTATAATATATTGGCGGGTAAAATTTAGCATATTCAATTTTCTTTATCTATGGGGTGGTAAACAACAACAACTTTATTCAATATTGAACACCTAAAAATTAAATATTTTGAGGGTGGTTGATCGTAAGAAATCGCATGCACAGTGGACTTGTAACAAGGCTTATGTTGTATGGCTTTGCAGTGCTAATATTGTCTTTTTTTGTTATGTGCAATTTTTTTCAATTAAAGTTTACCTATACTGTAGACGTTTATCCCTCTTTCCTTCTTGTACTTTCTGATGTTCACGTATAATTTTTTTTTTCTTTTTCGAAAAGTTAATATTGAAAATTTCAAGTCCTCAGATTAAATGTGATGTGACTTGTGTTTGAATCTGATTATAACTTTCTTATAGCATTCATGTAAAAATCAACCCAGCCTCTGCAGTGATTTTTTTTACAATATTCCAAAAATAAATAGTATCTTTGAAGAACCAATACTTATTCTACAAATACATGTATAACAGGATGAATTATTTACAGTTTTGTGTTACGCATTTTAGTCAGAGAAATTTAAATTTATGCAGGCTTAAAGTATTCAGTTTTTTCTGTTTATCTTTAAATTTTCTATATGCAGTTAACAAACTAACCTTAAGTTCGCTGGTCTCTTGTAAATATAGTCATAATTCTTTTTCTAACATCCTTTTCCACAAATTCAGCAAAAATAATTAGTAGATTAGGCGATAAAATAACTTATGATTTTTGTTCTGTTTTCAGAAGATTTAACTCCCAAGGGAAAATCAAAAAGCACAGGTCATCACAAGGAACCATATTACCCAAAAGGTAAGTAAAATCAAAACTTAACTGACATATCCTAAATTACCTAAAATTTCAACCATAAACGTACTACTTTGGAAGCTATGTAAAGGACTTGGAAATAATGTCTGGGAGTAAGATGACAACTTTGCAGTTAGGGAGAATTAGTATTTTACAGAAAACATCAATTTGGTTTTTTACATGCAATAATACTTTCACGTTCTTGCAAAACGGGGACAGTGATTCGTGGTTGAATCTTTAGGTGATTTACAGTATGAAGTTAACCAACCAAGGCAACCAACTTCAAAATCATGTGATTTTAAATGATTTGGCACCCAAATTTACAACTAAGAAAAAATGAACTTTTTATAAATGGAAAGGTTACATGTACATATGTAATACCGGTAGTGATTACACCATTGTTGTGGTGGTTGTCTCATTAAGCATAGTTTTATGACAGAATAACAAATTAACTTGAATGGAATGAACAAATGAGAAAAAAAAAATCTGCAAACCATTTATTAAATTATATAAATTATCTCCAGGCTAAATTGATACAGGGTGGACAAATGTTTTATATGAGATAATTATTGTTACATTTCAGTTGTGAGTGAAAATGAGGATGGACCTCCTGTAGAACAACCCCATGTGGAAGAGAAACCGGAAACCACACGACGACCAACAACAACAGAGTCTGCTGCCACTACAACTAAACCTACTGTGACTGCGACCGTGAACACTCTCAATGTGACCCCATCAACTACCGTCAGTCCGGCGACCACACATAAACAGACTTCTGCTACAGCAAAGACCAATTCTACAGACAGGCACACTACAAAAACCATATCAGGGGGTGGGCGGGGCTTAGAAGTAGAGCAAATTATCATCGCTAGTCCAACAGATTCTGCCCAGGGTCCTATTGTAGCTTTAGCTCTTGGCCTAGCCTTCACTGTTATGTTGTTGTTGTTTGTTGGTTGTAGATTGAGAACTGTTAAAAGAAGAATACGAAAGGGGAGACCACTCCATTCAAATGAAGCAGATTATCTTATAAATGGCATGTATTTATAATTATCTCGTAACTTAATGGAGTTTTGTGTAGTTTGCTCACATGACAATTTAATTTACAATTTCTTTCTGACTGCAAGTGTATTTTCAGGACATTTGGCTTATTGCTTCATGCAATAAACTTTGAAAACATACAAATTTATTTCCTATCAGTTCAAATCAAAATCTTATGTTGATGATAATTTTCATAAAAATTAACGGTTATCATGTCATCAATTTTGAATGGCAGGGGGGGTTCGAGAGAGCCTTCTGTTGTCCTGGTGCTCTAAGGGGCAACACGAAGCCTATCTGTTTGTGGCGTCCTGTGGTTGTCTTGTATCTTGTCATTATTTGTTACCATTGTTTGTTGCCAGTGGCGTCGGGGGCGGTTTTCTTCACCCATTGGCTGGCACGTCGTCATATGAGTGAGATAACCTTAAGTAAGGCGTAAAACCCCAATCAAACAAACAATAAATTTTTAATGAATCTAATATTTATTCAGTGAATTGAAGTACCACTCAATTTGGCATATAGCCTCAATCAATGAAGATAATTCTAATTATAGTATTGATGAAGTAAGTGAATATTGTTAATATCTTTGTTATTTTTTTAAAAACTAAAAACTCATTATTGGAATGTGGGTATGTGAATTTGGCCCAGTTGTTCACAGGATGATTAGTGACTAATAGCAGATTAAATAGCTAATAGCAGATTAAATAGCTAATAGCAGATTCAACGGCTAATAGCAGATTCAACGGCTAATAGCAGATTAAATAGCTAATAGCAGAGTAAATACCGTATAGCAATTGAATAGCTAATAGCAGATAACATGGCTACTAACAGATTACATAGCTAATAGCCGATTAAATAGCCATTAGCTGATGGAATAGCCATTAGCAGATTAAATAGCTAATAGAAGATTAAATAGCTAATAGCAGACTAGATATAGACCTTCAACATGGCGTCACATCATTTAATCCCGAATTAAATTTAATAACGCTTTGAGCAATCAAAAACTGGACCCTTTCCCATTTTGATCTTGTCCATTGATGCTCCTTCATTAAGCTCGGTTCTTTTCACAATCCATTCATCTCGTCAATTCATCCCAGCCCGACCCCTTCTTTGTTACGTCAGATTTGAGGATTTGAACACTAATTTAGTGACTATGTAACAGTTAGAAATTGATAGGTACCAAATAACGTAACAGTATTTTTATTAATATAAATGTAGCACAACAATTAAGATGAGATACCTGTATTGATAAATGTGTATAAAACTTCACAAGGGACCACTTGTTTCTAGATATTGTTCAATAGTAGGATTTCTAAAACTAATAGTTCATTTATATCAGTGTTCTCCTCTTTCTAGTCAATAGTAATGCATATATTGTATCTACTTTCTGTAACTCTGGGACGGACTTCATCTTACATTGTAATTAATATTAATAACATCACACTTTTTTCTCCAAATATTGTTTAAAAGAAATTCAATGGAATTTTTATTGTTTTAGATTGGTCGAAAGTACAAGTTTTCACTGACTTGTCAAACAGTTATAGTTTTTTAATAAAATAATACAAAATCTAACAGGCGTCTTTTTTTGCATGCTCAAGTCGTTTTAACTAGCTACATAGGGCATTTGGACATTCTCTGATTCTATTGTCTATTCCAGAGAATCGTGTTAAGTTTAATTGGTTAATTTTAGCTGATTAATTTCAGGCATGGCCTCTTAGATTCTGATAGCATGTAGAAGGCAATGTGTATTATGTTGGATTATTAAATCTCGATATCTAATACGTTGACTAACAAAAAAAACTATAATTGTATTTTTTATTCCCAAATAGATTATGTCAACATCAATCTATTTCAACTATTGTAGAATTAGAAATAAGATGTAAATTAAATCCATAAAGATTCTGGTTTCAAAGTTGTTCAGTTGACATACCAACATTAATAACGTTTTACCCTTCCCTTTCAACCTTCTGTAAATTATATGCCAAGTGATTTTTATGAGATAATATGAACTGAATAGTCCTTGCTAGATTTGTAAATTGTAATGTTAAAACAGGTCGAAATATAGTACCTTCTTCATGTAGGTGGGGCATGTTTTCTCAATTTGTACAAATACATAATAGTGGAAATGAAAATATTGGTAAATTTCAGAAATATTTCAAATAACTTGTTTCTTTCAAAGTTGGTTTTGAATAAAAACTGCTTATTATTGTAACTTTTAGAATACGACTGTGTTAATATTTATTCTTTAAACAAATATCCTGTCCATTTTTATCATTTTCATTGTTTTTGCCCTTATTAAATCTCCATAACATTCCAACCAAACGTTTCATTTGTCTTTATTCTTATTTTATTCTGTGATATGATGTTCAAATGTCCCCTCACTTAGTAATGTATATTTTGTGCAATTTCTGTTAGTCAGGTTCATTATTTTAATGTAAACAGTATATACAGCAGTGATTATTTAGGTACGCATTGACATCAAAATCTTGTTGACAAATTAATATCTATCAAATATTATTTAATAAATGGTATCTTACATTTATGGTTGTTATGTAAATACATGTATTGTTTATGTATATATTTTACACTGATGTATTGAATATATATGTATACTGTAAAAGCTTGTTGCTCCATTTCTAATGTTTGATTTTCTTAAAACTTTGCAAGAGATTGATTCTCATTTACAAGCAGGTGCTTGACTTGGACCAGTATGAATGTCAATCGTTTCAATTTGACGAGAATGTTTCCATATGGAGAAAAAACTCAGAATGGACTCAATTGTAATCCTCCTACTAAATTAACTTTGGCGGTGTTGTGATAATTATAAGCGACATTGACACAAATGATAAGTCTGTTTTTTACGGTTAGAAAATTTAGATCTGAATGACGTTTTAACAATAGTTGTAAAGCTTTAGTATTGTACTATCAGTCTTCTGTCCTCACATAAATATAGAGTCACTGTACTTTTTAAAATCTGTGTTTTCCTTTTCACTATGGCGGGCTGGAGATTAATTACCACCATTCTGGGGAAAAGATTGTTTGATTGGTGTTTAACAAGGACTCCGGCTATTTCACTATGTAATGACATATTATCCAGCTTTACTTAATACGGTGCGAAACAAAAACCTTGAAAAAGCACCCTAGCGATAGCCTGAGGTCCACTGGAGACTTGAATCTGTGCGATACATCAAAGGAGGATCAGCATACTAACCACTGAGCCACAGCCCTGGGTAAAACGAAATACCAGGTGATTGTGCCATCTTTTAATAAATGTCCCAAAACAAGCGTTCAGAAAATTAATAACGACAACGGTTGTTGTACATAAGTTTGCTGTAGATTTCAGCAGTTTATGTTCTCTGATGGATTGTACAGACACTTGCTGGTTTGGTGTCATATTTCACTCCTGACTGGTTAGGAGTGCCAGGCTGGACCAGAACCAGCAATAAAATTGTATACTCAACACTGTAACCTAGTATAGAGAGAAATTTTGAAAGGTTCTTGTACTTCTGTTTCTAGTATATTCATGCTGCCCATAACAGAACATGTTTGGGGTATCCCCTCCCATTATTTACCTTGGAGATAAACACACAAGCAGATTAAAAATAGATCTGAAGTAGCGCCCTGTATTATATTGTCGCATTAATCAGATTGAAACCAGATCTAAAGTATCTCCCTGTATTGTGTTCTTGTATAAATCTGATTAAAACCAGATCTAAGTAGTGCCCTTAAGCAGTTATAGGATTAAAATCAGATCTAAGTTGTGCCCTGTATTGTGTTGTATTAATAGGATTACAACCAGATCTAAAGTAGTTCCCTGTATTGTGTTGTCGGATTAAAACCATTTCTATAGTAGCTCCCCATATTGTGTTCTTGCATTTAATCTGATTAAAACCAGATCTTAAGTTGTCGCATTTATGTGATTAAGACCCAATCTAAAGTAGCGGGCGGTTGGAGAGAGCTTCGTGTTGCCCTGGTGCTCTGAGCTAAGGGGCAACAAGAAACTGTTGTGATGTCCTGTGATCATCTTGTTTGTTGCCAGTGCGGACACGCCGTCATGAGTGAAATGACCTTAATTACGGTGTAACACCCCAATCAAACAAATATCTAAAGTAGCTCCTCTGTATTATAGCATTAAAACCAGAGTAGCCCGCTGGTCGTCCACGAAATAGTTTTTTTTTTTTTTAAATAAATGCACACAATACTGGTAAAATCACTGTTTCCCACAACAGTTCCTTTCTATTCAGAGTAAGGTCAAGGTGCTTTTCAATAGAAACAGAAGCTACTTTAAATCACCTAAAATCTCCACCAAGAATAGTAATTTTTGGAAAGTTGTAAAGGTATTATAGCATGTAAACAAACAAATTTAATAATTTATGTTTTCTGTACAAAACTGACATCCGACCCCCAGATATTGTTTCCAGGTCTTTCACATTTTGTTGCTTCAAAAGAAGTGATTTTGTGGTTGAAATTTTAAAAGTGATTTTGGGTTCTTAAACAGCATTTTCCAATTTGTAAAACACGAAAACGCTACATATAGTACTTTTTCTGGGAAAAAAAGCAATCTAATTTAGCTGTTATTTGAACAGAATTGAAGGAAGGTACATTCCACGTTTGAAGCTTATCGTTAAAAATTTGTGTTTCAAATCATATTTATCTGTATCATAATTTGTAATTAGACCATATTGGCAGGTGGGATGCTATCCCACACCATGTTTGAACAAAGAAAAATTCAAGGTTTGACATGAAACTGGTTATTTGGTTTCATGTTGTAATGTTACATGATTTTAATCAAATTGGATATAAAAATAAACAAGCCAACATTCAGAAGATTAAATTTCTATAGAATCGAACCTATATGAACCCTATTTGAGCACATTAGTTGTCATTTTTCACATGTGTACGACAGAAACTTGGAAGTATGTCTGGTTACTCTGTGTTTACCATACCCTTTAGATATCTGACCTTTTATAGGACAGTGACCTTTAGTGAACCCCAAAGTGCCTGACATGATTTTAATCAGATTGGATATAAAAATAAACAAAGCCAACATTAAGAAGAGTAAATTTCTTTATTTTGAAGAATACAAAACGATAACAGTGTAACCTCATGCTGGAAATCTCATCAGCAATTAAACGGCATATAAAAACACTTGTTACCTTTTAAAAACAAGAACTACAAAACTGGATCAAACGGTCTTTGTAACGGAGTCAACCACTAGGAATAAAAACCTTCTGACGGTTTAGAAATAATAATACTATTGTGATATGTGATTTTGATGGTGGACATACTTAATAATGACTATAAGCTTAATAGCACCAGTATCAACCTATTCAAAACAAAACAAAAACAAAATTGATTTCACATCAACATAATAATCGAACTGTTCAAGGAACACACTTTTCTCAAAATCCGGATAAGAGAACAAGTCTACAAAATTGTATATATAATGGATTATTTGTTAATACAAATTTAAACTGAACACAGCTGTAAGTTTTACAAGAACCACGCTGCTTTTGGAGTGCATGCTCCATTTCTCTTACAGGATTATCAACTTCTAGATTCACATTGCTTCTGTGTTTGATTAGGGTTTTACACCAGATTTCAGGTTATTCCACTCATATTACTGCATGCCAGCCCAATGGATGAAGGTTTGTTTGTTTGATAGGGGCTTTACGCCGTACTTAAGGTTATTTCACTCACTACGGCATGCTAGCCCAAAAGGCAAAGGAAACCACCCTCGACATCACTGGCAACAAACAATGACAAGATACAAGACAATCACAGGACGCAATACATGGTACAAAAGGAAAAATTGTACATATTCACAGTGCTAAACGCCACAAACAGACCAGTTTCGTGTTGCCCCTTGGCTCTGAGAGCACCCGGGCAACAGGAAGCTCCCTCTAACCGCCCGCCAATGGATGAAGGGAACGACCCTCAATGCCACTAGTAATAAACAATGACAAGATACAAGTACAGGACATGATACAATAAGTGAAAATTTCCAGAGCTAAGACACCATGACAGGTCAGCCTGGTGGTGTCCCTTAGCTCTGAAAGCACCATCAGACAGGTATGGCCAGCAATGAAGACAAATGTCAATCATGTTAGTGTTCAAAACCATTCTTTAATTGTTAAGACACTATAAAGATGTACTTCTTTCAAACAAATCACATATCAAATAGTTCCCAAAATGACTTGTAGAGAAAAAAAAGAGTACTTAATAAAAGTGTTTAAAACAAGTAATATAATTATTAAAAACATTTCTAAAATATGAAATATCAAATGAACATATTGGCCACTTGCCAATACTAAATCTTTATTTGAACTTTATTTTTAAAGAAACTGAAAGGATAAAACATACTAACATTAAAGTTTAATTACACATCAAGATGATCCAAACATCAATGGAACAGATTTCTAAGAGAGAAAATACTCCCCAACCATGATGTTAACCTAATTAATACCTTACAATGTTAAGGATGATTTAGCATACCTCATGCTCTACATAAAAACTGCTTAGACTAGATTCACTTATGTTTTATGACATACTCAATTTATTAAGACTAGAAAACCAGCTCTTCCCCACTTAACTCAATCACTTTTGTCAAAGGTTTTATCAACATTAAGCCTTATCTTTTAAAACAAAATTGATCTGAAACAAAATAAACCTAAAATTCTAGATGAAATATGTGATAAATCAACCATAACTCAAACATTTTAGTTTAATTTTGGAATCCAAATCTGTCCACATCTCCACAAACTTAGCAGAATTGTGCACTGAACAGATCTCTTTAAAAGACATACACTAACGTAGTGTAGAGTATATTAAGTTTTTAGAGTATATTAAGTTTTTAATACTTTTATCAATATCAATGGATTGAACTTATGCTCAAGGGTATTTCACTTATATGGCCGGTGGTGTACATAGCAAATGTGAAGTGCTTTAAATGACTTTTTTGTTGGAAATATAATGATCGTCCGCAGTTGACAGCGTGAATATACTAGTACTTCATAACATAGCAAGAGTGCTTTAATAGCAACATTGATTCTTGTTGCTGTTCTTAACTCATGCAAAACATGAACTTATGATGATTTATAAGGATTTTGTCATGCTCTTCATAATTATATCGCATGTGATTCCCATTTCCCTGAAACATCTATCATTAAGTTACAAATGTACACAGACTTGAAACATTGAAAATCTTAAGGATTCCAAACATCATTTAAAAGTAAGACAGCAATGATCTAGGGTATAATATTGTGTGGTTTATAATACAACATCCAGCAATGGTAAAGTTTCACAATATGTCCACAGCTGATCCCATTCACTCATCCAAACCACAATGTCAATGGTTGTTATACATCCTGGAGCACCAATATACAGAGGTGTAAATCTTCAGGTTTTTTCTTCAAGTGTTTGCCTGATTTCAGGTTTTTTCTTCAAGTTTTTGCCTGATTTCAGGTTTTTTGCTCACTGTTGCTGGACAAAAAAAGGGTTTTCAGGTTTTCTATCCAACATCTGTTTAAATCTCGGAATAATGGACAAGCTCTTTAGCTGTGTTCCTGAAGTCATCACAACCCAGAAGATTTGAGATTGTACACATTATTATTTACAGTTATTGTTGTCAACGTTTGGTAAACAAAAGAGATAAATGAAAGTGTTATTCTTTTGTTTAGTATGTTAATATTTGGGTAAACACACTCTCTTGAGAAATCACAAATTTTAGTTTATCACCAATCAAATCTGAGCCCTCAATAGTTATAGGCCTAGTAATCCCCATACATACATGTCTGGCAGTGTTAATCACACGACCAGCCAGCCTCCTTTCCTTACCAAAAACAGTATTTAAGAAGCATTTAGAAGTGGGGGATGACATTAACATTACAACCTTACTTATGGATGACAATTTCTTCATATATTGGTTACCACGTTTCAATCTCATTCCAGGGATTGTTTTCAAGTTCTGCCATACTGCCATATACTACCAGTTGAGATTTCTGTAGGCACTTGACTACCTTTGTTTTTAAGATGTATCGACTATTCTCAGACACTTTAATTGGTGTTCCACAGCTCATTTCGGAAATTTGTGAAGCAATATTCTAACACAAATTTCTGCTAAGTGACAAATTATCACAATTGTGGAATACAGGACAGTAGTGTGATGTATAGCAGAGCTCTCTCCCTTCAGTTAGCCCTTGTAAGCGGCTTGTTGAGCCACCAAAGCCTGTAACTGCATCAACTGTCTGCGTAACTCCTCGTTCTGCTGGCGCAGTGATTCGGCTTGTGACATCTCAGAATCTAGTAACAGACATATTAAGATATACATTGGATCATACAATTTAGAGGACTGATCTTAAAATACACGCCTACAAACATAACAGGCAACGGACAGATCTATGACATCAAGTGTTTAAAGTTTTGTTTGTTTGATTGGTGTTTAACGTCGTACTCAAGGGTATTTCACTTATATGACGACGGATTTCCACTTCCTACTCTGCCTTACTTTATATGGTGGATTTGTTTGTTTGATTGGGGTTTTACGCCGTACTTAAGGTTATTTCACTTATATGACAGCGTGCCAGCCCAAGGGGTGAAGGAAATCACCCCCGACGCCACTGGCAACAAACAATGACAAGATACAGGACAAAACACGACATAACAGAACGCCACAAACAGATCGGCTTCGTGTTGCCCCTTAGCTCTGAGAGCACCAGGGCAACACGAAGCTC
>JAUELC010320334.1:0-14527 GCA_031471745.1 Cryptochiton stelleri
TCCTGAATTCCAACCCAGTAAAGACAGCGTGTCCCTCTCTACATAAAACACTGACACAGGGACGCTAAACTAACAACTTTTTACATTTGTTTTTGGTAGAGTAAATGTCAAAGCCTGGTTCTGACATATATATATAAATTATTTTCAGTATATATATATTTTTGGATAAATGAAGTATATATTTAACCAAGTTTCGGGAACTGATATATGCATATCCAACATTGTCCAAAACAAACCACATTTTTTGTCTAAAGAGAGAGAAAGTGCATTTTTGGGAAAAGGACCACCTCTGCAATATATCATATCATATACGATGTAAAAACGGATATATTTTTTGTATAAATGTGGTAAATGGAAATGTCTGCATGCATCCACAGGGGATCGAACCCGCGACCCTTGGCTGTAGCAGGGCCAACATGCGAATGAGATACGGAGGTTAAAAATAAACTTGTATACAAATTCAAGATAAAACAATTGCATTTTTGTATTGCCAGGAAATCAACATAGGTGCTTTTAGTATTAAATACAATATATGTGTTGTCTTATATGAATGCCTTCGTTGAAACACAAGACTTGAAAGAGATTATCTCTGGATTTCTTTGTAAAAGATAATGGGAAACTACATAATGTAAAAAAGACTTTCATTTAATCTATAGTTTTGAGAATATAGGATTAATTAAAAGCGCAAATGTAAGTGTGTGTTTCCTAACAAAAGCTTATATTTTCATGTTATATAAAAAGATTAATGCAGATTAGCTCGGATAATCCGATACAAGTACATGTGTTTCTTATAAACGTGGTATATGGTTTAAACACCTTATCGTTTACCTTCGTAGTTTGATTTCCCTGTTTCTGGTTTGGACAAACTTGTTTGTACTTCGTCAGAAATTGTTAAAGGACCAAAGATTAACCTTTAGGGGTCATTATAGAGCATTGTGAACAAATCAGTTTCTCGAATTATCTCACGAGCTCCGGATTGACAGGTGGTCGATTTTCGCCCCGCCCACCGCTGTGCCATACATAGGCTGAGAATCGGGAAATGAACATAAGATTTGCACGCGATGGAACCTCGCGCAGCCAATCAAATAACACTTTGCTCTATGCCAATCTGTCTAGTCTATTTCGATTACGACAAAACCTACTTGATACAATAGATGACAAAACGACTAGTTAATTACATTACGAACTGATCATATATAGCTGTACGCCAAAGAAGCGCGTTCGTTTGTTTGTCTGAAACATTTGAAGAGACAGGATCGGTTGCAGTTAAATGACACAAAAATTTAACCGAGGAATGGTTGCTTGATTTTACTGTTCCTATTTTTTATTTTTTTGTTTCTTTGGAGACGATTATACAGGTTTCCCTAGCAAAATCCAGTGAAGCACATCTAGAGCATAGTAAGAACGCTGTTAAAAAAAAAACAGGAAAAATTTCAAAAGGTTTTTCTTGTCGCGCAAAGGTGAACAAGAGCATGATATGCTTTTAAGTTTACAAGGTGCACTCAAAATACTTAACCTGAACAGAGTATTTTTGTGTGGAGCGTTTAAGGACCACTGACTAATTTTCCACGCTGTATAGACTACATTAATGAATTGAAAGGAAAAAAAATACGGACAAAAAAGAAGAATTCGGGTTCAAAATATTTTGACCGAAGTGTTCGAGGAATGGAAGACCCTAGTTTCGGAGTTCGACCAAGGGGGAGTTCAAAAGAGACCCCCGGGGGAACGCAGCAGCCCCGCGACGAGGAGATACGGATGCGATCCAAGCCCCGGATGTCTTACAGTATTGACAGCATTTTGGGTAACATCACGTCTGGAACAGAGGCTCAGAAAAAACGCACGGAAGCAAACATAACAAAAAGCTCCCCAGCTTCAAGTAAGTAGATATTTTAAAGAATATTTCTCTTGTGAAGTTAATGGGGATTAAATACGATGTGTTAATGTATATTATTACAAATGGTAAAAGTTACACAGTAAATTTTTGATATTTAATGGAAATCTCGCTCGTTATACAGCTGTACTTTGATGCAATGGGGAAGATTGTTAAAAACCCTTTTAACTTCAATAAAACGTATTCTTTAGACATTTTTGTAATTCTTACTTATCACGGAACGCTGGAAGAAGAACCATGGCCCTCTGGCTAAAGGCAGCATGTTCCGAGCGCAGTCATGCTGTCTTTACCTAGCATTGGAATAACACTATTTTTTGAGAGAGCAAAGCACTTCACATTTTATGGTTGTGTTATTGGGGCTATTTACTGTTGGAGTAAATTCCTACACAAGCCTAAGTTCTATGTGCTTATTCTCTTGCGAAAACAAATATGGTTTATTTACATGACGTGGATCTAAATATTATATTTATGAATTAAATATATTACCCAAATTCAGACGTAATTTAATGTTATTTTGCCATTTCCCTCAATTCCCATTTCTTATTTGCATGCATGTCCTATATATTTCATATAGACCCCTCCATGATTTATCTATATAGTCCACATCTCGTATACCTTTATTCCATTTGACGAACTGTACATTCGCTATAAAGCTATTACCAAAATCATATAACTGTGACATATTATAATATTTATTTTCTTATTTTTTTTTCTGAAATATCGTTTTAAGCACAATATGTTTAAACGTATTTAGTGGATGCACTCCTATACTTATATAAAAAATACAAACACAAAAAACATTTGAAATACAGTATTAAAAGCGTAAATTAATTTCTAACTAATGCCTGTATTTTAGTTCAATCTGTTTATATTTATTTCTCCAGGTAAGGTAAAGGGCCCGGGTTCGAATCCCTGTGGAGCCCAGTTTCGTTTATAAAATGTACGCTGCATATTTTCACTGAAAAATAAACTGAATATTTGTTATTGAAGGAACGGGCCATACGGTTACCCCTCTTACGAAACTCAGTACAATTTGTACAAATATAACAACTATTTCATTTAAAGTAACGATGTACAAACAAACGACAAGTCTATCTGCATGTTCAAAACAGGTTAAGAGACAATTAAGTTTAACCTTCGTGGACTATCTTGATGAAGACTAAATAGAAGTAGAAATATTGAAATGGGCCGAAATGGACTTCAAATCATTATTCGGAAAGACTATTGCGCTTTATACTATGAAGTTATTGAATATATGATCCAATGGGATTTAAACTTAGGGACAAATTTATATATTTTTTTACAAGTGAAATTAATTTTTATTAGTGGTTTTGAAATTGGGGTTACATGCAGATTAAAAAAATTTGATATAAGCCAACAAATTTAAAATAAAAGTGAAATATGTGTTTTCTTGTGTTGATATTAAAGTGTGCCTGTAGATGAAATTGAATTTTGTCATTCATACTATTGATTTCATAACAGACAATGCGATTCAAATTTTCGTCGTGTTTTCATTTAAATGCTGCTCAAGATATAGTCCAATTTTATTTATCAAAGACAAACTGATTTATTGTTTGCAAAATATTATTATTATTATAATTATTGGCGTGTGCCAGTCCACTTGTTTGCAGACTAGTTTTCAATCTCGCGAGAGACGTGCACATTGAGCACTTTGTATGCATGGTGAACAGCTCATGCCACATCATTTCATAATATTAACTATTATTAAAAAAATATTCAACGAAAATTCTTCATAATAATTGATTGTCATTTTATTAACTGACATACTATTTTTGGTAAATGTTAATTGATATTTAATAATAAATTAAAATTTATTGGAGTTACCACCTATATGACATGAAAAGACCACCATATCATTGTATACGATCAATGTGTTAGCTCAATATAATGAAAACTGTCCGCACGCTCAGGGCACGATTTGAACACACTTTTGTGTGGTCTTTTTTCTCAGACTCACTTTATTTTCATTCGTCTTTAAGTGCAAATTTGTAATGCACTTAAATTACTTGTAAATCTGTGAAGTTTATTATTATCATGTCAATAAGTAGTAAATAATTGTATATCCGTACGGTAAAATTAGGGAAGTGGCCAAAATCTCACCATAAGTATTTAAGATTTAAACATTGAGAGAATGTTCTCTCATTCGGTTCAGGGGGGAAGGTTGGAGGGAGGTTCATGTTGCCCATGGTGCTTTAAGAGCTAAGGACCGATCTGTTGTGGCGTCCTGTTATGTCCCGTGGTTGTCTTGTACCTTGTTTGTTGCCAGTGACGTCGAGGGTGGCTTCCTTCACCTATTTTGGTGGTTCGCCGTCATGTGAGTGAAATAACCTTAATTGCGTTGTAAAACCCCAATCAAACAAACAAACAAATCGCTTCAGGTGGCCATTTTTACCAAATGTCATACGATAAAAATATTTATTGTAAACTTACGACGAACAACTGATACATTTTGGCAAAACCTTCTGTTGATTCCATCTGTACGTCATTTACTGTACATTATTTAACGTCTTCCTTTCAAGGGGAAGAATAGGGTGAGTGCGCGTGAGTAGCATACACATAGATCCTATACAGCAGTTTCCAAAACATGGCATCTTGATTCTTTGGAAAATACTTTATTTAGCTCTTGATTGTTTGTTTGATTGGGGTTTTACGCCGTACTTAAGGTTATTTCACTCATATGACGGCGTGTCAGGCCAATGAGTTAAGGAAACCATCCCCGACGCCACTGGCAACAAACAATGCCAAGATACAAGACAACCACAGGACAGAAAAAGGACGCCACAAACATATCGGCTTAATATTGCCCCTTAGCCCTGAGAGCACCAGGGCAACACGAAGCTCCCTCTAGCAGCCAGCTTTTGGAAACATATTGATACTGTTTATCTTATTAGACTTATTTTACTTTAATGTTTCAGCTCTTTTAAGTAGAAAACATTTGTTAAAACAGCTTGTGACAATCTATCTTATTAGACTAATTTTCTTTTTATGGTTTCTCCTTTTTGAAGGTTGTAATTCAGTGTTTAATTACAGGTGTATTGCTATATTCAGAAACTAAATATCATCTTTTCATGATATAGTGAAGAGCCAATATTGACCTGTAGTCGAATCAAAATCTGTTGTCTGCCTGGCACGTCGTGTTGACCAATTCACACATCTGTGTTTACACTTGACACAAAAACTTGTAAAAATTGATAAATAATTCATTTAATGAGACTCCCAGTACTTGATTCATTACACCAATTGTATAAATCGCCTGCAGGTATAAACCTAGCCGTACGGCTGCAGCGACAAAACTAAAGGCCGGACAAAACGAGAAGAAATTTGTAAATATTTACTGCTCATGTTTTATTCGTATATATCTCAGGCAAGAAATCAGCTCGATTTAGGTTTTGTGTGAAGGAGAGACGTCTATAAATTGTTGACAAATCAGGGGACACGACAGCCTTTGTTAGGCGATATCCCCGCCCGCAATCAACCGTGTAATCATTGTTCCTTCAACATGCGACACTGAGAAGAATATGAAATATATATAAGTTGCATTCAGTTGATTTGCCGCAAATCGTTTAATAATTGATAGCTTGTTAATATCTTCTATCAGGACTATCTGATTAATTTTAACTGAGCGCGTCTAAATAGGAAAATTGAATGGGTTAGATTTAGCCGTCAAGAATTAAAGCTATATATCCATGGACACACCATGTAGTTGCAAAGGAAATATATCTGTACTTAAAACCTATCATATGTATCTACATGTAATTAATTTTATTCAATACCATAATAGCTTTCTTTCTTTACCTAATTATGTATATTTATCATTATCTTTTCCATTAGTCGGTCAATAATTATGTTGTTGATCGTTGGTCGCCTGGGATATGTCATGGGGTTGACATAAAATTACTCACTTGATAATGGCACGTTGTTCTTTTATGTGACTGAGTCTCTCACATAGCCGTGACGTGTATACAGTGTAAGGTTATTAACTGCCAATGGAAAGCTAGGCCTTCTTTATATTAACCGGAAGAAAAATATCCGATATAACGGTACATTGAAGAAAGTCACAGTATACATACACCGTGTCAACCAGTCGTTGCTCTAAAGTGCTGGAGAGTTTATTACTGATTACACTGAGCGAACCTGTAGAAATCACTCCTCGGTTATGTCACCAGGATCCTGTGATGGATCGGAGTTGACCAAACAATGTATACGATATGTTTGTAATGGAAAGCAAAAGACCATGAAGTAACACCGCATTCCTAGACTGGATAAGTTGGTAACAGTATTCTCGTTATGTTTGGATCAATGCTAGTTAAGAGTATGTTTCAGACTGTTATCCGTACGGGAATCGAACCTACGACCCTCGGGGTCAGGCACCAAATCACCAGCAGTAAATACTGGCCACCTGGACCACTCAGTACAGTAAATACCGGCCACCTGGACCACTCAGTACAGTAAATATCGGTCACCTGGACCACTCAGTCAATACCGGCCACCTGGACCACTCAGTTTACCGGCCTTCCACAGAACGACACAAGCAGTTTCATAGATAAGTTGTCACTTCCGAAAAACATGGCCTATACCGCCTCAACATGTTCTAGTTTTGTCTTGGATCAAGAGTTTGTATGTTAGTATCGTATTGCCTTCCTTTCCTCTATAGTATTGATTGCAGTCCATCTCCGAATGTAGCTGAAACGTCCCTTTAACATACTGCTGTAAAGTGATTGGTTCAGAGCCGAACTATGAAGACTAGGTCAACGATTTCCTCACGGAGAAGTGGTAGTGTTTACTGCCAATAACCGAACAAAACATCTGCGAACAGAGGTTATGAACCAGTTTCCTGAAATCCTTCTCCTAATTGACGGGTTCACTGCCAACTCTATCGACACTGACTCCAGTCTGTGGACACATCCCATTAACCAGAGCTGTCCGGATATTGAGGGAATGAAGACAGCGAAAGCTACCGTCCTTTTAGTTATTGCTGATGTTCGGTTGCCAATTGTGACTACTTTGTAAGATCACAGCCATTTGCATTGACCATAACAATGTATCACATTCTGATAACACAATACGAGGAGTATGATAACAGGAAAAGGAAATGTACAACTGTACAAAAGTAAAAACAACCGATGTTAATCATTGTGATAATATATCTTTGCATTTAGTCTTGAAGACATCATGTGGAGCAAAAGTGTCTAGTCTATCACACACTACTCTTTCAAATAGTTACTGTACCATAGAATTCTACTTTTCGGCAGTAAAAACTACTTTTTAGCAGGAAGATGTATTGACGGTGCATAGGAACAGACGTTACTGAATAGATGTAAACAATTACAAAAGATATTTACACAATGATGCAAAAACAAAATAGGTGGCAATATTTACGCCACACTGTTAGAGTTGGACGATTCCAAATTGAATACAGTGCAGTCATAATCCACATTTATTTTGTAACATAAGAGTTTAATAAATTTCTTATGCACTCTTTCAATTCGTTCCGATAAAAAAAAGATTGGTGAGACGACCGGATAGAGCATTTTTATTAGATGTACATTGCCTGCGTAAGATTGCTAACATTCTGAATGATTTGGCAATCACGGACTCGATGTGAGGCTTAAAACTTTACTTAGTTAGTTTGTTTGATTGGGGTTTTACGCCATACGTAAGGTTATTTCACCTATATGACGGCGTCCCAACCCAAACCAATGGGGAAATAAGTTATTTCGCGTTTTCGAGATTTTGCGAAATAGAGAAATAACTTATTTCTCGATTTCGCGATAACGCGAAAAAGCGAAAAAAGGTCAAGGGAACTAACATAAGTTTACATATAGGTTTACAATTAAATCGGCCTTCCGTTGGCTTAAATAAATTAAAGCCTCTCTCTGTTTATCTTTTAACACTACGTATTATCGTAGGTATGCCCAGATTCGGTTGTTGTTGTTGTTGGTTAATCAACGGCGTTGATCTTTGTTTACATCTATGTAGTAATATCTAATGACGTCAGTGTTAATATCGGTGTCCAAAATGTCCAAAATAAATAGTTCCTTTGCGTTTGTTGTTTAAAAATACGGGTATTGTTATAAATTCAGATAATTGTTCCTGTTTTCACTTGGTTGTCCTTTTCTGCATTAAATACAAAGTGTTGAACAGTTTTAAAAAGGTTATTTTAAGTTTCGTCAAGATTTTTTTCCAAACCTGAGCCGATCGCAGAGGTGTATGGGAGAGAAACGAACGACAAGTCTTGCCTGGAGAGTGGAATAGCCTGAGAATAGCTTGGTTCGTCGAGAGAGTACAACAATTACAAATAGAGCTAGAAAGATCTGGCAAACTTTACTATCATGATTGTCGGGACTATGTTTCTCACGCAATACAATGGGATGGATACCTGTTACACGACTCTTACTGACTCTGTTTTGGAGTGAAACTACTTTACTTTCCAAGTAATAGCGGTTTGAAGCTATGGGAAATAGATACCGTAATCAGAGTTGTGTTTTCGTGTCTTGAGTATTAATTCAAGCAGCAGTTTACTCTGTTTGAGGCTCTGCTTATTAAGTAGATTTCGCTTTACTTTACTGCATAAGACCTCTGGGGGAAAGCTATATACCATAACGGAACACGTTTTATTGATGTGTTAGCTATGGTTATTATTGATTACTCGTTAAAAATCCATCAAGTAATTATTGACAAGAAGTATTTAATGCAAAATGATCAGTGTTAACTTGTAGACCCATAATACATTTAGACCAACAATTATGACAGTGTGATGAATCTCATTGTGGGGAATAAATAAATCTGGCAAATAAACTACTTGATTGTTTACTCGATGCTTAATACCCACTCACAGTTAGTTCACTTGAATTAAGGTGGTGTGACATGGCTTTTATTTCACATATATGAAAACCTAGGTAAGTGGAACTCTTTTGCACATATCTAAAATAAATTCACGTAAGTCGACAATTACAAACTTCTCTCTCTCTCAGTCAAGATCGCGCTTTGGTTAATAAATTTAATTTCCGCCAAACTTCCACAAATTGGCAGCGGTATGTATGCGTGATGGATGACATATGCCATGTTGACACTGCTCCAAGTGGAATGGAGACTGCAACAGGCAATGTTTCCGGTCTGAGATAACTCACAGCAACAACACCAACGCACTTCGCTCTGCTAACGCGGGGAGAAAAACCTTTCTCAACTAATGCGTTTATATATTATTTCTGATATATATGTGGAGCTCTGTTGCACACATCTGAAATCAAAGTGTATTTTACGTATGAAGGTTTCTTTTTCACATATGTGAAATTTATAATATATTTCACATGGGCCAAATGTGAAAAAAGATTTGGACATATGTGGAAAGAATTCTTCGAAAGTTGAAAACAAGTCTACATAATAAACTAAATAAACCAAATAAACTTTTATTTTACATATGTTAAAATCTTTTTCACACATTTAAAAAAGAATTTCACATATGTGAAAAAGAATTGTACATAAGTTTAATAAAGGCAAAAAGAATTCAACACATGTAAATGTAGAATAAAGGTAGAAGTGATCAAACGGCTTTTGCCGTGGCGTAATAGCGTTACTCTCCCGTTTCATATCAATGTGACGAAACACCAGTTAGGTGGTCCAGATCGCCTGTATATAGCTTAAAGAACAGTCACATACTATCATAAAAAACAAATGCAAAACCGAAACAACACAAAAATAATACAAGTTACGCTGACTCAGTGTTTCCTGCAGATCTCTCTGTGTTGTCCGTCAGATCACTCTGTGTTGTTTACCAGACCATTCAAAATGTCAATTACAAATGTTTAACCATGGTTATTATCTAATACAAATCAATTTTATTTTTTGTTTTAATCACAGTATTTCAGACCAAAATAACTGTGTGCTTTTTATTTCTCGACTAACCAAAAATAAAATTTATCGCAACATCTTATCTAAAATCAACCAAATGGAAATTTATAAACCGGGCATTTTGTGTTTTACAGTTATGTCTGTTTTTTTTTTAATAAAACTTTTTATCTGTTTTATGTTTCTTTATAGGCCTCTATTGTCGCGTTTCACCCCGCCTTACCGTGAGCCATTGCTTTTCAATAATTGTCAATCGTTTTAGCCTACTTTGTTTAAAAAACTATATATATTTTTTAATTTTCTTTAAATCTGGTGAACTTAATTTAGACGCCTGTTTGTGTTCATGAAATTTTCACTTCACGACAACATTGGCTGAAATGCAATTTTACTTATAAGACTTACGCATATAAAAGTTAAACCGGATTTCAGCAAAACTATGAATGTACAGGTGACAGATTTCATGAATAATAATTTTCTAAAGGCCATTAATAATTTTTAAAATGTCAGATTAGTATGAATTATTGATGAATTTGGGTGTGAGAAATGCATGTTACACTATCCCATATAGTCCCTATATAGTAAAGTCATCAGTGTAGGTTTTCTGAACTAGCGATCTTACAAACAAGTCAGAGCGGGTTTAATTTGGATCAGGAACATCCCTGACATGTTGAAATTGTGATGTCACAGCTTAAATCGGACGCCGTCAAAAGATGTGCAATAGTCCAATTGTGCTAAGTTTCGTGTCGATCTGCCTGGTCGAAAAATTAGACGGGTCTTCGAGATTTCGAGTCTTTCAAGTAGAACTGTTTTTATCATATCACTGTCTGACTTACATACCTTGGTCGAGTAGAATAAACAATGTAGAGTCATTTTGTATAATTTTAGCCCTTTTTATCGAAAATGGTTCTTCGAAATGTATCTCAGTAGAACCCTCAGGATAGGTTCCGCGACAGAGCAAGACCGTAAACACATTTAAGGGTCTAAATAACACCTTTTTGTCTTACTAATTCAGCCCGCTTTTCTGACAAAGGTTCTTCAAAATATATCATAAAAGAACCTTCATAAAAGCATAGAAGTTTATTCTTCCAACCATCATGGGCTATGAGAGTGAGCCAAGCCGTAAACTCCGCTAAGGATACAAATAACACCGTCTTTCTCTGTATTACTCTGGCAATTGCGATGTACAAACTCAACCACTTATTCCGGCTCATTGTCCCATACATCTGTTTTACCTAATACACAAGTAGCGTTATTCAGAAAGACGATAACTTGATTTTAAGTCGCATCAGTAGAAATTATCTCTTGATGGTGGAATAATAAATGCTGGAATATTGAGACAAAATGAAGTTATCGATTATCGGAATTACACTAGTTGTGTATTGTCCTAAACTCTCAGGTATTACGAAATGTTTATGGCTCAAAACCTAACATAACTTTATCGCTGTTGTCTTCCGTTGTTGATTGCATTGACTTTCTACGCTTGGCTTATCGAAACTGGAAAACTGTGAACAACTCGGCCATGGGAATGCCCAAGTATTCCGTCATGTTTAATAACTTTCCCTAGTTTATTCTAATGAAAAATCGTTATTGGGTTTTATAATGTCGTCACTGCTGAATGTTATGATTGTATAACCCATGCTGTATATACTCATCTAAACAACGGAAGCGAATTGAGAAGTGTCCCAGCTTGATACAATCTTATACCGGCTTGTATTGCTACATCCTCTATTCTCACGTTTAACATTATCAATTGTTTCAGTTATCTCGACTGAATTGTGAGAAATCTCCTCCAGAAACAAAACTACCTTGATATCATACTGAATATGTAACATTAATGATTCAAATCTAGTTGTAAGCAAGAATGGATGTCTTTTGACACAGTGTCGGTGTGAAATATCAAATGTATGGAAGAATGAAAAGACCATTGTGGCCATTTGATAAAATTCTTTCTTTGGGAATGAACAGTCCTTTAATAAATAGTCGCTTTGAAAGATAAACGAAAACGAATACACGTCAGACGCTAATCAGTGAAAGTCAAAGATTGTGTACAGGGCTACACAGTGAAGTCAGATAGGACGATCCCGATTTTCTCTTTTAAAGAATTTTTAAAAAACATATTAGGTACTTAGGTTGATAGCTAACATTTCCACCTCACGTCGAGATGTCAATTGAGACAAGTTTCGACTGGTGCACTGCTTCTTTTATATGCTTGTTAGAGCTCTATTTGTCACTAAGCCAAAAAACACCCAAAAAACCACCCACCGTCACGTTACAATTGCCGTAAGCTTATAACCTCGCGCACGACAATATGCAGTTATAAAAAGTTAGTTCTTTAATTTGATATTTACCTACAACCTGTGTCTGATTTAATTAGTCGGTAATTTGTCAGAAAATGTAACCGTTTCGGTAAGGAGGCAATGCTTTGTATGCTCACTAGAACGATACAACCTTCACCATTAAAAATTAATCAAAATCGTACCACTGTAAGTAGAAGGTACCAGTACGTCGAAGCGGCGCGCTTGACCAAAACGCTGAATAACTAACGGAAACTCCGAACTGATGTAAAATCTTACCTTTTTAATGTAGGTAAATTTAACGGAAACTCCGAACTGATGTCAAATCTTACCTTTTTAATGTAAGTAAATTCCGATCCCCGTTACCGCTTGTAGATGTGATGGTAATTCCAGAGTAATAGCGTTTAATGACTGTCACTCAGCATCATCACCCTCTATTTATACAACATCAGTAGGGCTTAATAATTACTCATACCTCCCCCAGGCTATAAAAAACCGGGGGCGAGACAAACCTATCTGAATTTTTTCACATCACTTGCTATATGCCTTTTTCAAAGCTGCCCTTTTCAAAGCACACACACATAAAAGAAAAAGAAAAAAAAACGGATTTGAAATTTCTAGATTCTTGTATACAAATGCATCCTTTTTTGTTTTATATGGGGTTTTTTTTCTTCATTTCTCTCACCCACGGCTGTACGTGCTATTAATAGCTGATCCGAGTCATCAGGGCAAACACTAAAATATAAGATACAGAGAATGATCAGATTGGTTGGCTAACTCTATGAGATTCCTTATTTGGAATTGTCTCTGAATTCTTTTCACGCGCTACCATTCACCAATCTGCAATGCAATGTATCTGCATACTCATGAATATTCATGACACATACAGTTATTTCTTGTGATACAGAGCCATGACATTTTTTTTAACTCCAACGAGGCCTGGAAAACATCAAACCATTTAATCATAAAAAATCTATATATTTTCGATCGGTTTGATAAGCGCTAATCAAACGTCTTTCTACGCCCGGAATACCTGTAAAACAGTAACTCTAGGTCCTATACCTCTGTCTGGAAAAATTCGTTCCATATATGTAAATATGCAAATTTTTCTTTCTATACCTTTATGAAATATAGGCTATAGGTCGATTGAAAAGGGTTGATTACGATGATACATTTATATTAAGATTTATTTTTATTCACATTACGAATGAAGTTCAATTCTTTACCTGTATGTATGTTCATGTATGTCGGTCTTAGTCATTCAAGATGTATGTTATTTAAATTAAAATCATCGCTTCAAATAAATTATGTTACTAGGAACACTCATCTGAATCCTTTAGAAAAGGAAAGAAGAGATTTCAGAATCAGATATGTTACGTTCATATAGGCATAATCCCAATTAAATTGTGCAGTGACGCAAGATCTAAAGTAAGAGTTAATTTGCCGGGTTTTTTTGCCATTTTAAAACTTTATCGGTGAATTGTGTGAAATCCCAGTTTTATATCAGACACACCCAGTTGGTAATACATTGAATTCTGATAACAGTTCCTGTCTGAACTTTTTATTTGGCAATGCCGCTTTTTATTTATTAACCTGAAGAAATTGAAAGTAAGCGGTTGGGTCAAAGTAAAAAGATAATGTATTAATTCTGTTTTATAAATAAACCCAATTAGCGCTATGTGACTGGGGCCTCAGACGGGATTATTCTTTTGGGCTCTATTAATAGGCGCAGCTTGTCCTCAAATTAGTCATCGATATTATATGGATTAACACGGAGATTCAAAATGACTATATGACAAGAAGTCAAACCTGGCCCATTCTACTACAGCAGTACACAACATGTACTCTTATATGTGTAAGAGGCTTCTCGATGGAGGCTGTTTTAGCTCCAAAGACACATGTGTACAAAGTTTTCAACTTTCTTTATTGCTACAAAGAGATTTTAATTTTGTTTTCCATTCCCACAAGTAAATCGGCCCCATAAGGCATTGGAACACGCCGATACAATAATTGACAGTATAATCTACATAATATAAACTTTATATGATATACTACATCTGCACAGTAATTTTATGTCATTATATATGCATTTTATCTGTTTTGTTTCTTCTCGGTCTTACGGGTGGTTGGTGTACTCTAGCAAGTGTACTTTAACAAAATTAGCACAACAACAAAAATAAGTGCACCTTTTAAGTACTGCATTCAACCCGCAGGTTTGCTGAATACAAAAAGAGCACACTTGAAGTGTTAAACGGACACTTTATGTGTGGGAGCCTCCTGTGTCACGATGCTCTCCAAGCTAAGTAGTTCAGTATACAAAGCCTCTCCCCTCTCGGCTTTGCACTGCCCTATTTAAGCCCTTAGTAGCGCGAAAAAAAATTTGCTTTTCCGGCTACTTTTTTACCTTGAAATATATTGCTCGGTTGAAAAGAAATTGTTCGGCATAGGTCTCGCGATGCCGAACAAGCCATGG
>JAUELC010320445.1:0-14526 GCA_031471745.1 Cryptochiton stelleri
AGCTATATTTGTGAACAGCGTTTCTCAATTACATACCGTTCCGATCTGATATGTTCCTCTTACTATTGACTGTTTGACATTTCACCAATGTCCCTTACATTCAGCTGAAGACTTGTAAGTAAGTAATTTTAAACCAGAAAGGGGAAGGATTTATTCTCCCTTGTGTTTTAGATATTTTGTAGGTATTCAACTTCCTATTATAACAGTTTATTTCAGTTTGTTACTCTGGCACTTTTTGTGCGGATTTATGCCATTTTTTTTCTTGTAAAAGTTATCGAAATGTGTTCATAAAAGAATAAAACAATAAACAGTGCACAATGGGAACAGAAATAATTTTTATTGTATTATTTGCACTAATCACAACTTGTCTCCCTTGTACTATTATGGCCTGGGTATATCTTAGAGTCGATATATCGGCGTAGGATAGATTCTATTTTAGATTGAGAAATTTGGAAACAAACTAGGGCAATATACAACATAATCACAATACGTATAACTTGGTGCAATACAAGTCAATTGCACATTTTGTCCCATTGCTTCAAGTTATACGCCAAGTTAGTGCTTTTCTTTATTTGTTTTCATTGTTTGTTACTAGTGTATGCGCGGTATTGTCTGAACACTGTAGCTGTGATGTATAGATGGGTTTACAGTATCTTAACTTTAATGGACACATTATGTAACTAAAAGAACGACCATCTTCAATAGACTGCATTGCCTCGTGTCGTATATTTAAACTATCATTAGTTCTGGTACTTGTACTTAAGTGGACTTCACTCGTCAAACCCAGAAGAGTCAGAATGTAAATAATCTGACGTATGTTATGTGTTGTAACATCTCCATTCTAGCCATGTTTGACATAGCTAATATTATGGGAGCCAAATAGTCACATGTGTTATCGAAAGTAACTGTAGCTGTTTAGTATGTTCACCAAGCTCTGCACTTCTAGCTCTAAATGTCAATGCTGTAAGAGACATCAAGCTGTGATTCCGCCCATGTGTTCTGGCTGCCATCTTATACCTAATCCAGGCTTCAGTCCAGATGAAATCATGTTCAAGTTAACGAGCCAGTAAATGAGTACTACAGCCCGTAAGGGTGAGGTTGGTGGGTTGTAGAGGGTGGGGTGAACCCAGGAACCGAAAGGGGCGGATCAGTATCAACAGTATTAAACCAGACCATTCATCTCTAGCTCACTCCCAGAACGTCCATGTACGAAACGCCTTTGTGCATTTTTTTTTTAGGCCAGAGTCTTACCACTTTTTTAATTTTTTTTTCTCTGTAAATCTCAACATTAAAAGCAATACAATACTGTGTTATTATCAACACATCAAGTGTATTCTATGTCATTCAATAATTGTAAACAGAATGGAAAGTATATTAAAGGATGTAGGACTTAGACATTTGGCAGCCCTCCAACACGATGGAAACAAATACCGACGAAAACATTACATTCATTACACTGAGAGTCCGGAAAACTCCTGGCATGAACGACACGATTTTACTCACACGCCCTCTCTCCAAAAGCAGGTTACGAGGCGTTTTATTTTATTTTCGATGTTTAAATATGGCGATTTATGAGCAGCTATAGAGAAATGTTACCAGTTTGGACTGGCCAAATATTATAGAACATACATTTGGGTAATTCATAGTGAAGGGACTTTTCTAATGTTATATAATTACTCACCATTGTCTACGTATATTGGATACTGGAAACAGGCTGATCTTACTGAGAATCTGCCACCGAAGCCAATGAGTAGTCCTAGCGGGTGAACGTTTTTCTGAAACTGTTAAAATACAAACAATAAAAGGCCCGAACAAGGAAATTAATTTAATCCTAGTTGACTGGTTTAATTTGTATTGACCATAAAGCAGTTCTGAAGAGTGTTTATGGTGACTTTCAGATCAACTTGATAATTTAAAGCGTCTCTAGTCCTGTGTTTAAACTGTTTGAAGAGTAAGCGTCTTCTGGTTGTCCAGATAGCACGCAGGACCTGGATAACCATTTCTGTGTGCTGATTGGCCGAGCAACTGTCACATGTGTGCTGGGAGACAGTCGTCTGGAAGAACTCTGAGATTCTCCAGAACAGAGTAAAGACCGCGCGCGATACGGAGACTTTGATACCCGGACCTCTAGAACCGCGGATAACTAGCATTACTGATAACTCGACCCTAGCCCATTATATCTTAACGCTAACTATCTGTGACATAGTACTGAGGTTTATGCGCTGTTTAAACACGGTCAAATAGCCTTACTATTTAATGTCCTTATAAAGTCTGTTGTGAAAAGACTTCAGGAATTTGGAAATATCACACGAATTTGGAAATACTACGTTTGTTTATGGGGTTGTAAGGAACGGATTAAATACTATTGCGGCACACGTGTTACATATGGAATAGTTTCTAACAGTGAATTGGTGATTTGATACTGTTGTTAGAGTCTCGCCTTCAACCCAAAGACATTCTGTTGTTCCCAGACTAGTGAGAACAAATGTTAGAGAGTGTAATACAATTGGAGACAGAGTACTTACAGGAGGATATTACACAACGTATAGACGGTGCCAGTGACTTTATCTTGTGTTCTTATGGGAAAGTAAATCGTGTGAACTGACCGTCTGTCAAAGACAATTCTCTCATATAACCAGATCACCGTTAGGTGTAGACAGTATTGAGAATGAGGCGTGGAAATCGATTTCTGATAATCGATCCCTGGGACAATGAGAGTGTTTTTACTTACTATTCCGAGTTTGAGGACCACTGGTCAGGTTAGTAACATTATAAACATCCAATTATTGTGGTAATTATAGTAAAGCGCCATATGTCTCAACAGCAGGAGCTGGGTGGAATTTGGAACAACGAAGGTTTGAGATTAAATATTATGCAAATTTGAAATAGCTGAGGCGTGGCACTATACATATTGGCACTAGATATTGGTTAGAAATAACGAAGCCTTGACTCTAGATACTCAGTTTAGATATTGAAGTTTGATATAAGAAAGGCTTGACACTAGATACTCAGTTTAGATATTGAAGTTTGAATAGCGAAGGCTTGACACTAGATATTCAGTTTAGATATTGAAGTTTGAAATAGCGAAGGCTTGACACTAGATATTCAGTTTAGATATTGAAGTTTGAAATAGCGAAGGCTTGACACTAGATACTCAGTTTAGATATTGAAGTTTGATATAAGGAAGTCTTGACACTAGATGCTCAGTTTAGATATTGAAGTTTGATATAAGGAAGTCTTGACACTAGATCTTCAGTTTATATATTGAAGTTTGATATAACGAAGGCTTGACATAAGATATTGAAGTTTGAAATAGCGACTCAGTGGTACCTATATTATATTTGTGTACTCAAAATATGTTGCTTTTAATGCTTGATTGCAGCCAATAATGTCATTTATTTTTAAATAAATACAAGCACAAGTTAGAATTAACCGCCGTTTAATAAACACATGGTTGGACTATACAGAAGAAGTGTAATAATTTTGTCAAGCAAGCGCAATCCCTGGTTAGAATATCACAGATGTTCATCTTTAAAAGCTGTCAGTAAATTCCTTACTGGTGGAAGTAAGCCCAATCCTTCTGACTATAGATAGTGCATTTCTCTTCATGATTTAACCACTGCACGGAAATTACTACTTGACTTAATGTTTTGACGGCCACTTAACTATTCTTACCAGTTAACTTCACTGAACTTCTTGAAGTCGGAACCTTCACTTTAAACGGTTAACAGGCTAGTGTTTACAGGGGTGTATAAATGACGCACATAGAAGTCATAGACGACATTGACTCATATATAAACATAAACATAGATATATATTTTTTTATAAAATGAAGTATAAACAAACATATATAAACATGGGTATATAAATTATGGATATAGAAACTATAGATATAGAAACTATAGATATAGAAACTATAGATATACTAGTATATTTAAATTCTGTATAACCAGCCAGAAATCAAATTAATCGAAGATTAATTGATCCTCCAGAACAACTATCAACTATCAACCCCTTGTGTAGGCCTACTCGGCCTGTGGTCATTGGTAATTATAAAACTATTGGGGAATGGCGACAGATTGTTTTCATAACGAAAAGAAAAGAAATATATACTTGTAAACTTCATTTCAAGAAGTAAGGAAATTATCAGTACGAGATATGAATGCTGATACTTTGTTCTCCTGACTTCATTTCACAAGGGTCGCAGTTCCAGCATGGAAGTTGTATATATATATATTGAGGACCCCCAGGTTTGCTATAGGCCTACACAGCTATAGTATAGGTCTGTCCCCAGCTGTGCTCGATCCATTACGGTCTAAATGGAAAAGGACGCAACTAAATCCAGCGCTTATTTTCCTTCCTAAAACTTTTTTTCCTGATGTAATGGATTCGTTTTTGGTATTTTGACGTGTGGTCTTGGATTTGATGGGTCGGGTTGGGATGGCAAACAGACTGGTTGTGTCAATAGTGAGCTCTGGTTCCACAGCAGGCAGCAGGGATTGTAGCACCGAGCTCACCTCATCCCCCTTCACAGCTCGGGCGACAAGGGGAGGAAGCTAGGAACGTGACAACATGCTTCTAATGATCTAACAACACGGTCCTTTAAATCTATAAAACTGATCTAAACACTTGAGCTAAGAGATGAAATGGAGATTGTAATAGGGAAGGATGATTCTGGAGTATCCGTTTATAATGAGCCCAGTGTTAATGTCCTTCTAATTACCCTCATGCTTTTCTAATCAGTCATTGAGGCTTCCATATTCTAAGATTCTAATTATTGTAATGTAGAAAGAAAGCGCATACTGATTGGATAGATGTCTTAACTATTGTCAGTTATATCAGCTTGTGTATACAAATAAATTCAATGTTATTATTAATTAACATTAGGTAAACAGCGAACTAGTGTGGCTGGACAGTTGCTCAGTGGGTACCATGCAGTGCTTCAATGTGCCGCTCAGGTTCGACTCTGCGTAAACGGAAGTTCATCGGTCATGCAGTCGGGAAATACCTTCCACACATTGGCCATGCAGTCATGAAAAGACTGCAACCATCGGTCATGCAGTCGTGAAATACCCTCCAAGCATCGGCCATGTAGTCATGACAAAATTGCAACCATCGGCCACGCAGTCATGAAAAAAACTGCAACCATCGGCCATGTAGTCGTGAAATACCCTCCAAGCATCGGCCATGTAGTCATGACAAAATTTAAACCATCGGCCATGAAGGCGTGAAATACCCTCCAAACTTCGGTCACGTAGTCGTGGAATACCCTCTCAAGGTCGGCCATGAAGGCATGAAATACCCTCCAAACTTCGGCCACGTAGTCGTGAAATGCCCTACAAAGGTCGGCCATGAAGGCGTGAAATACCCTCCAAACATCGGCCATAAAGGCGTGAAATACACTTCAAAGATCGGCCATGGAGGCGTGAAATACCCCCCAAAGGTCGGTCATGAAGGCGTGAAATACCCTCCAAAGATCGGCCATGAAGGCGTGAAATACCCTCCAAAGATCGGCCATGCGGTCTTGAAATACCATCCAAATATCAACCATGCGGTCGTGAAATGCCCTCCAAAGGTCGTATATGCAGTCGTGAAATACCCTCCAAGCATAGACCATGTAGTATTAAAATACCCTTCAAAGATTGGTCATGCAATCGTCAAATACTCTCCAAGCATCGGCCAAGCAGTCTTAAAGTACCTACCGGCCGTGCATTTGGGAAATACCCTCCAAAGATTGGCAATGCAGTCGTGAAATACCCTCGAAAGGTCGGCTATGCAGTCGTGAAATACACTCGAAAGGTCGGCTATGCAGTCGTGAAATACCCTCCAACGGTCGGCTATGCAGTCGTGAAATACCCTCGAAAGGTCGGCTATGCAGTCGTAAAATACCCACGAAAGGTCGGCTATGCAGTCGTGAAGTACCCTCCAAAGATCGGCTACGCAGTCGTGAAATACCCTCGAAAGGTCGGCTATGCAGTCGTGAAATACCCTCCAAAGATCGGCCATGCAATCGTGAAATATCCTTTGGTGTGACGGGAAACACCAAGCACATAAATCACCAAACAAAAAAGTAAACCACTTTCTTAAAGGTGTTTAAAAGTAAATCCCTAATGAAATCTGAACGGTGTTTAAAAGTAAAGCCCTTATGAAATCTGAACGGTTGTTAAAAGTAAATCATTTATGGAATCTGGACGGGGGTTAAAGTAAATCCCTTATGAAATCTAAACGGTGTTTAAAAGTTAACCACTTAAGAAATCTTAACGGTGTTTAAAAGTAAAGCCCCTCTGAAATCTGAACGGTGTTTAACAGTGATAGAGGTCAATCAGATGTGTTTATATTTAACAATGCTATCTACACATCTTGTCAACCCGCCTCTCCTAATATGTAGAGTATACATGCATGTAAATGCTAATCCATTCCATGTTTCTAAAGAAATGAGTACCATTTAAGCAGTTTTCCACATCTCTATAAGCGACAATGTCATGTGCCCGGTATATAAGTTACCAGAGAAATAAACACATACGGGCTAAAAGCATGTATTGAAGCGATTTGTAGTCGTGTATATAAATTTGTATACAGTCAACACCCTTAATGGGTTAAATATCTAAACTGTGTGAAATACACCGTACACCCCCAGGTCGACATTATAATGGTTACAACTATATAATTACAATACTTCAGTAAATCTCCAACAGGTAAATCATAAAGAACTCCAGCTGGTTGTAGGTTATGTCCATCGAGCAGAGAGAAAGACTGGCAATGTGACATTACCATCTGAGACTGCATGAGGTTTAGAATCCAAGAAATAAACTGAATTATCATGTTAATGAAAATATTACCGAAATACTTTTCTTCTTTTAGTATTTCAACACTTTTAAAGAGAAAACATGAGATTTCACTGATAGATTATAACTGATCTACTGAGATAGGCCTTCTCATAATTCGCTTGTTTTGTTTCAGTAATATGAGGGTACATGTCCATTTTGTCTTGTATCATAATAGAAGATAGAGTATAGATTACTGGATTAGTATGTTGGTGTCAGTCGACCTGTATGTTACCAAACGTATGCAACGGTTGCCCCAAGGTTAATCTGACAACACGTCTCTTATTACCATATATATGACCAATTTACCATGGACCGTTTAGGCGTATGGATATTTATTCAACATATGAATAAGAAGTTTCTTTTGTTTTTTTTTGTTGTTGTTGCAAAGATGGGAAATGTCGTCTGTATTACTACTGTGTTTACATCAAAGAAATTCTAGATATGGTTTGAATTCGTGATCACAGATTAGATTTTGTTAATCCGATGCCACATTACTACACCTGATTAAAATGCCTATGAATAGGGTTTGCAAGCAGTTAGAGAGCTTTATCTTGTTTTCCACCAATCCGTGAGAAACAACACTGTAGAACGGAGAGCCCATTTCCGATAAGCCAGTGTCACTTGAAGCTAAGTTTCTCCTGCCTCTTGTTGTTGTATGATAAAGAGTGTTGCGGTTTTCAATTTGCAATTATGTAATAGCTCCTGTAGCCCTGACAGGCCTGTCAAGGTAAATATCTCACAAAAAAAAAAACGTGTAGAACATATCTTTCTCATTTAGTCAGCTAATTTGAGAGACTCACTGCCCCATAAACCTCGAGTCTGTGTCGTCTAGCTCAGTTAGTTGATGAATGACAGCTTTTATTGAGGCCTGTCACTTTTATTTAACTCTAACATTGATGAATTTGTTGGTATTTTCTGTATTAATCAGGCTGACCGAGCGTGATCCAGTCCGAAAGCCGTGTCGAATTGCCGGAAAATAAACAGAACGGAAATGTAAAATGTGTGAAGTTTTCCCTTCCATTAATGGCCACCCCCTGGGAGTACTTGGTAGCACAAACAGCCTGCACAGTTCAGCTATTTTACTCGGACACGTGTAGACATAAGTGCTGGACTTGCTTCTCATTCCATGCATTGGCCGGATGTTCCAGCCCACTGTCAGCTTCTCGTAAAACATGTAGATCATCTTAACTTGTTCAGATCAGAATATATCATTGGCCAACAGAAGACTTACAAATCGCGGAATGGAAAGTTTCCTTCTCAAACATGAAAAGTCCATCTGCGATGATAACCGACTTTAAAGGGCTGACCATCTGTCAGTTTACTAACCCCGAGTTAAACTTCTGTAACCTAAAGATTTTCAGACAAATCGAGAAATGTATTTTATGCGGTTACATTCTTTCACTACATATTGAATGTCCTGCAGATGGTACAGGATGGTCACTACCTATTGGTCCAGTCAGATAATGAATACACCATGGTAAAGAAGAAATATTTATTTCTTCATTCTCAAGTCGTTAAGGGTTAAAGTCCAAGAATAAAACATATTTTCTAGAGAAGGCACAATCAATAAAATCACATAAATTATTTAAAAAATGAAGAACAGTGAAACGTCACCAATTTAACATACTAATGTGGCTTGTTAAATTATTTTATTCAGTCACCAAGTAAGTTCACCATCTGGTGGGTACAGCCTGTATGTGGCACGACTCAATGTCACTTTAAGTTTCCATTTCCTTAGTAGTGAAGGTATTGTCAACTGAAGACAGTCAGGATCAGACTAGAATCGCTTTGTGAAACACTATTCTCTACAATAAGGATGTATAGTGGATAAAGAAACACAAAATCAACTTAGTTTGGTGCTGACGTTGTCTTAACCATTCCTGTGCTAAGTGTCTTTATGATACTAAGTTTCAGTTAGACTTTGATCATCAACTAGTTTAATAATACAATGCTGACAACCCGTTATATATAGTAATTGCGGGATTAAAGATCCATGGAACTGGTTCTATCACAAGGGATTACAGATCCATGGAACTGGTTCTATCACTTGGGATAACAGATCCATGGAACTGGTTCTATCACTAGGGATTACAGATCAATGGAACTGGTTCTATCACTAGGGATTACATGTCCATTGAACTGGTTCTATCACTAGGCATTACAGATCCATGGAACTGGTTCTATCACTAGGATTACAGATCCATGGAACTGGTTCTCACTAGGGATTACAGATCCATGGGACTGGTTATATCACTAGGGATTACAGATCCATGAAACTGGTTGTATCCCTAGACATTACAGATCCATGGAACTGGTTCTATCACTTGGGATTACAGATCCATGGAACTGGTTCTATCACTAGGGATTACAGATCAATGGAACTGGTTCTACACTAGAGAGTACATGTCCATGGGACTGGTTCTATCACTAGGAATTACAGATCCATGGAACTGGTTATATCACTAGGATTACAGATCCATGGAACTGGTTCTATTACTAGGGATTACAGATCCATGGAACTGGTTTTATCCCTAGGCATTACAGATCATGGAACTGGTTCTATCACTAGGGATTACAGTTCCATGGAACTGGTTATATCACTAGGCATTACAGATCCATAGACTGGTTCTATCACTAGGGATTACGTCCATGGAACGGGTTCTGTCACTAGGGATTACAGATCCATGAAACTGGTTTTATCACTAGGGATTACAGATCCATGGAACAGATTCTATCACTAGGGATTACAGATTCATAGACTTGTTCTATCACTTGGGATTACAGATCCATGGAACTGGTTATATCACTAGGGATTACAGATCAATGAAACTGGTTTTATCACTAGGGATTACATGTCCATGGAACTGGTTCTATTACTAGGCATTACAGATTCATGGAACTGGTTCTATCACTATGGATAGCAGGTTCAAGGAACTGGTTCTATCACTAGGGATTACAGATACATGGAACTGGTTCTACCACTAGAGATTAACGATCCATGGAACTGGTTTTATCGCTAGGGATTAAAGATCCATGAAACTAGTTCTATCGCTAGTACATAATGAAACATGTTGGATTTAATTTTTAAACAAACAGAGAAGATAGAGGTATGTGGGCTGGTACAGCACTAGAAACAACTCTTGGTATGGTATTGAGTATGTGGAAAGGCCGGCAGTTGTGAAAGGCCTACTTCTGACCAATGCAATGATCCTTATACTTGTGATTTCTACTGAATAATTTGACAATTGACATTTCGGTTTATTTAACTATCACCAGGAATTCCGAACTAGAGAAAATAAACATGACTTTCTTGTTGTTTCTTTGAGTTGTGAATTTGGTCTGATATCAGTGATCTTCAACAGATAACTTTCTGTCTGGTTTGCACCTCTTTTCTTAACTCAAAGGCTTCTAGTCATCTACTAATGGCCATTGGTTAACCTACCTCATTAAAAACACAATTAATCTGGATGCCTAAGCATGTCACCGGCTCACTGTGTGCACTTGTTCCATAGCACTTGCAGCTCTGCCTGTCTAAGTAGGTGGTCTGGATTGATGACCATAACTCCCCACAAGGACCACTTGTCATAAGGAGAGAGAACAGACTGGACAGTTGACCACCGGGAATATGTTATTAATCTCGACAAATATACACCAGGGAACAATATGACTTCCTAGACAAACTAATGTTTTATTCTGAAGGGATATCTAGTAGTTTTCTAGACACACCCATTTATTCCCATTCAGGTTTTACTCAGTTTTTAAGTTAAGGAGAGAACTAATGGCTATAGCCTTTCAAGTTCTGAAGGTTATTTCAACAAACATATGTCTTATGGTTGTAAGCAATTTGTCATGTATGCATAAGGAATAAATTAGAAACATTCCATTGTTTATATGCCTTTACAAAGAGCCGTTTTGAATACTGTGACTCCATTTTTAAAGACAATTTGTGCCGCGTCCCCCGGGCCTTTTGACTACCCTTCTAAAACACTAGGGTTGACAGGACAGTGTTAGATTACCAACCACTTCCCCCATCCCGTGGTTCACACGCACTAAATCATGTTGTCAAAACAGAGGAGATCTTGCATTAAACAGTAGCCGGTTCATGCCGGGAATCACCATAACAGGTGCCCGCTACTGTATACACCCCATAGCTCGCCAAATTAACTTTTCATATCAAGTCGTATACCAGTTAGAGCACTCCACCCCGAGATATTATATTACACTGTTAAACCCGGTGACAGAGCCGTGGCTAGGCTGGGGATATACAACAGAAAGTGTGTCATCAAAGTTTAGGAGAAACACAGCTTGTTTCATTTTACATCAGAATGACTTCTTGAACTTTGCTTTAATAACTTTTCCTTACTTCATACGGTTTATAATTCTTCTCTTTTTTATTCCAGGTCAGACTTATGTAGAGGTGATCGTCCTTGTGATCATATTTCTGCTGGGCTTCATTAGTAACCTATTGGTAAGTCTGTGACTTGTTTTCCCTCTGTGAACCACCGAGGTTTTAATTGGGACCGTCTAGCACGGAACCCCCACCAACAATCCTTAAACAGCATTCAAATAACAGCTAGACCGTAATAACCTCAAATGATGTTTAAACTTCAAATATTATCAGAGTACAAATCAGCTTGTTTTGTTGCCCATTGAATCCTGTCTCCACCATCTCTTAACACTGGGTGACTGCCAGAGTTTGTCTTATCATCTACTCATGCAATGTTATCTATAGTTTATAAAACAACATTTTTGTTTTGGGTAATGGAAATCAAACAGATGGGATGGTCGTTCAAAGTACAGAGAAAATTTGATAAATTGTTGAGAAATACTGCCAAATAAACTTATCATAATCATGTCAACGTACATAATAATAACTAAGTACGTTTTTGACACGATGCCATATTCCCATACTATAACATCACACGTATGCGCCTAATCTAATGAGAGACAACACGTAGTCCTATTTGGAAGGCATTGGTGAAAATAACACAACATCGGTTTATGTAACTTTAAAAAGTGTTTTTTTAAAAACCATACATGTGAAAGTTTTACGCAATCAAGATATATTCCTATCTTAACATAATGTTTTAATCAAGTTACGACCAATGGTTGTAGAAAAGTAATAACACTCAAATTTCAAAGGTATCATACAGATTATTACTATGATTTTTATTTGATAAAATCAGGCATTCAAACAGTTGGAATCTTCCTAAAGCTGTAAACATTGGCATATAAACTCTGAAAACAAATATCCGCTATATTTTTGGTACTAAATCTGTTTTTGAATATGTAGACCATCGTAAAGGATCGACCTACATATATGTCAGTAGAGTGTTGGGCCTGTAACCCAAAGGTCCCGGGTTCGAATCCCGGTGGAGGCAAGCACTTTTTTCTCTCTTCATTTATAACAAATATATATCAGTATCAAATTGAAATTGGTTTGATTGTGTCTTTGTAGGTATTGGTTGTTATATCCCGGAAGAAGAGACGGCCTTCTATGAATGTCACTGATGTATTTATCGCTAACCTCGCTCTGTCCGATCTTCTCTTCACACTGACAATACCCTTCATCATCGTCACAAGAGTTACCATTCATTGGGCGCTAGGATGTGTCCTCTGTAAGATGCTCACATTCCTCCAGTTTGTCAGCGCCTCAGCTGCCATTCTCACAATGATGATGATCAGTATTGACCGATACATCGTCATCTGTAAACAGAGCTGTACACGACCACTGGGTATCAAGTTTACTCCTGTCGTATCAGTAATCGTTGTTGTTGCGGTGTGGTGTATTGCTCTATCATTCTCAAGTCCTGTGGCAGTCGGTTTAACAGAGAGGAGGATAGAGTATGAGGACATTAACTATGTGTTCTGTGCCATTCTGTGGCCGGAAGGGTTCTCTGGGGGCCTTTACCTGGTCGCCATGGGGGCCTTCCTGTTTGTTCTTCCCGTCACTGTTATATCTATAATGTACCTGAAAATCTTACTCTTTGTGAGGAAAACTTCCAAAAAGTTTGCTTTACAGCCGATTCATCAAAGTACACAGATACAGATGAAGTTGGTGAAGATGTTTGTTACTGTCCTGGTACTCTTCGTTGTTATGTGGTTACCTTTCTTTATTGTTTCCTTTCTGATATTATATACGGAGCTAGTGACGTCAACACACTTCACAGCCACAGTTATCATGGCTCATCTCAGCCCGTGTATTAACCCCGTACTCTATGGTTATTTTAACGAGAGCTATCGTCAAGGATTCAGAAAACTGTTTGCTAAGGAGAAGCGAATGAGCTTGCGCATTGACCAAAACTCAACGGTTGTTAATGCCTTGGTTTCCGCCCGATGATGGTGTAATTAGTAACCAGGAACTTACAGAACTTTAGTGGGCAGGATCCATCTCAAAATCTAGTAACCTTGAAGATATGGACAAGTGGAAGCTAGCCTGTTTGCACTGAACCATTTTGAACATAATGGAAGTAACTCATACATTTGTCGGTAACTTTAAGTGGTTTCCGCACGATGACGAATGCACGTATATACAGCTGAATATAAACATTGGCTTTATGTTATGCTTTGTGGTTTCAGTTAATGTGTGGGCACGACTCTATGAGACCAACCATTCAAAGACAACGGGACAATAATGGATATTGTCATCAACGTCAAAGTCAAAATACTTTTATTTAAAGAGAGTACCTCTTTCAGTAGTACACTGATTTCCAAAGAGGCCCTCATAATTTACATTATCCACATAAGGGTATCTACGTATCATACTTTCCTATTTTACGATTCATCAAACAGATCATTCCAGTTTGACCATTTGTACAATCACCAACAGCGTGTGTACAAGAAAATGTCGCTATCGGGTATCACATCTTGATTGGTATTCTTCCCGTGCCAAACGGTGCCATTCCTTTATTGATTGAGATACAGTACGTCCAAATAGAATACTCCGAATATATACAAAATGAACGGAACCACTGTGTTATCTAATATGAGATTCGTGTGACAAACATTCCTGCATGTGTCATCATCAGCGTCTTATCAATCATACATACGGTCGTTATATTCTCACACTTGTTGTAGTGTCTGAGTAGCTTATTTGTACCAGTATAGGATATGCGGAAATTTTCTAATAAGATATCAAGTGTAATGAGATACTTATTAAGATCATTCCGATCAACAGATTATTGTTTGGTTGCCATTAGCTTTTGTCACTCAATATAACTATAATTGTCCGAACGATTGTAATTGAGTGAATGTTTGGATCGGAGCCAGACAGTTACTCCGACGACAATTGCTTCAACAATACATGTTCTGAAAGACGGACAATTACTTCTCGGCAAGTGCACCTCGACAATTGATCCTACGACAACTGCTCTGAACACAACTGCTCCGAAGACAATTGTTCCGATAAATTATCATGCGACGTTCGTCCTGGCTATACCTCATGTCAAATTGTTTTGTTCTCATTGATCGAGAACAAATCACATGGTATACAGCAACTCAAGAGGTTTCACGATTTCTGTCGGTGCAGTGCAGTAATAGTAATGTTGTACGCTGGAGCGTGGAACATGACATTTTTTTTTATCTCACCTTTGTTTTGACTCTGCAGTTTGTGTCTGCTCGGCTCAAAGTGACAATTCATAAAGAATTTACATTCGGTATAACAAAACAAAAAAGTTTTGCATGTTTGTGAAAATCACGT
>JAUELC010320555.1:0-21916 GCA_031471745.1 Cryptochiton stelleri
TATTTTTTATAAATGAAGAGAGAAAAATTTGCTTGCCTCCACCGAGAATCGAACCCGGGACCTTTGGGTTACAGGCCTAACACTCTACAGACTGAGCTATGGAGGTTCACGATAATATGAGTGCCCAAATTCTAACCCAGTGAAGACTGCGATTCTCTCTCAACATATAAATACCTTTGTTTAATCTGTTATTCATATGTTTGAGAACGATGTCAGAATAGACATTGACACTTTGCACTTATAATAAACCATAAGTTGTTATCTAAAGTATTGTGTTATGTTTGGTAACACGAATGTGTTGCACTGTAAAGATGCACACTTTGTCCTATTGTACCATGTCGTGTGTCCTTTGGTTGTCTCTTATCCTGCCGTTGTTTGTTGCCAGTTACGTCAAGGTTGGTTTCCATCACCCATTGAACAGTCACGCCGTCATATGACCTTTAGTACGGCGTCAAACCACAATCAAACGGACAAACCTCACTGGAGTTGATGGATGCAATTTATATCTTTATTCAATCTTCCAGTTTAGATATTCCCACAAGGATACATGTACGCTCTAGCTTAATCTATTTTTTAGGGTTTCTTTGCTAATCTTCCGATTGAAGTATGCCCCTTACTGAATTTGAATGTGATCTATTCAAACGCCGTTGGGTTAATAAATGGGATTCGCACCGTTTGTGACAGAAAAAAGAAGAATAAATATTTCAATATTTTGACAACTTTGTACCATATGTACATATATAGCAAACACTTGTCTCTGAGAGTTTATCGAGAGCACAAGAAGATTTCTCGATTTTTAGTTAGTCGACATCCCTGTCGCTGTGTGATTTATGGAAATATATATGTAATAGTCGTGTTTACGGACAACATACACGTATGTCTGTTGATTCTTAGTCGCGTTGAATCTCTTTTTTTCTGCTTTGATATCGTTTTTCCATACAGCTGGTGCATAATTGCTTTTGAGATTTGTGTCATTAAATGTTGAAAGAGTTCCAATCTACAGTAGACAAATAGTTTTTTTTGTTTTTGTTTTGTTATAAAAAAATTGGATAGGTTTTATTTCAATTATCTATAACTATTGTATAAAAAGATATACCTATATGAAAACTGTATTGTCTTTCTCATTAATTCTAGCAATTACAAAAACATAAAAAAATCACCCAAAAATACAGGGGTTTCAGATCAATTATTTCTTTTCATCTTTCGTTATCCAGATTTTAGCTATATTCCTTTATTCCTTTGTTCCTGTGTTATCATTCCTGTATAATGTTGCTATGGCAACATTAGGTATACATGTGAAGAAAATGTTAACATCAAGATTGAAAATCATCTGAGCCATCTAGAACGGAGATTTAAAAAAAAGACGGAATGATTCTGTTTGTTTTTTTGTGTGATGACATTGTAGTTTCAATTCCAATTTCTGGTAACTGATACTGTAACTGATCTGTGCAACTGATTAGACATTCCCCATTACAAAAAATAATACCGTTTTATATGTCCGTTTTGCTTTTATCTTACAGACTAGACAGTTTTTAATCTAATTCATTATCTCCGGATTGCACTCCGGCATTGGAAAACAATCATTTAGCTAAATCAGCCTATTTCAGTTGAGATTACGTCATAACTGAGGAAAAAACGATTATGTATTTCTATTAAACGTGAGTTGATATTTTCGTTTGTATTATAGTCCCTGCCGTATTTGCGGGGTTTTCTTTCCGATGCTAAAGATCGCCGTTGTGAATTAATTTGGGACAAAAATGAACTAGGCTGAATAAAAAAAAGTTTTGTTTTCTGAGATCAATGTTCATATAGCCTGTGTGGGCTAAGAAATGTACCACAATCGACAATAAACAATAAACAATTACAGATCGTATTAACAGAGAAAGTATCAGTTTTTGTTGTTCTGAATATCAAAATGATGAAAAATGTTGCCAGAATCCAAAACGGGACTTCTTTAGAAATTTACTGTTGCTTGTTTAACAAGAACTAAACGAATTCGTATTTTTAACGGAGTACAACACCTGCATAACTATTGTTTGGAATAAATCCACAGCCAGGTCAACTGTCATTAGATCCTGAGAACACATACACAATAATAGTTGTTATGTGACTAGCATGTCAAAATAACATCCACTGTTCTAAAACAAATTCGCTAATATTTGCCACATCACATCAAGTTATGGAAATACATGAGGCAATATACAATTTAAAATTATCTTTTTTAACCTCCTGTTATTTGAATGTCCACAGTCAAGGAAGTCATAATACTGAAATTAATTATTAAAAATGACGAGAAATTATTGATTCTATTACTTAGTGGTATTTCTCTCTGCATTGAGATGGAAGCCTGTTAATTTGTTGGGCATAACATTTTTAAAAATAGTCATTTCAAGATTATAAATCTCTTTGTGATATATTCACGTTCCAGAGATTCACTTTGCAGGTTAACGAATATTAGCAGCATAGTATTTGACGTAGCATATATCACTCTTCTTCAATCCTGCTGTTTTTGTCCAATGTAATTTCAAAATTACGATACTTTAGACGTCAGTGCAACCGAACATGTATATATTCGTATAGATCTTTAGAATAATGATTTTAAGAAAGGACATGTTACCATCCCCAATGTAAGGGTATCGACATACACTAGCACATTTGAACCCTCAAGTCTAAACCATATACACATTTTGCAGAATTGGGGTGACAGTTAATGAGTACTATTTACAAGCTTTTTTTTTTGTATAAAAAATTGCAAAACTCAAAGCCGCAACGTCCTCACTATTACAAAACACTTTTGACGCGTATTTTAATTTTTTTTTAAAATTTAAACTGTCATCAGTTATTGAGCATTGCAGTACTAATAATTAAAAAAACGCTACAGCCTAATGTCACGTTCGTGATGAATGACTAGAAAATTGTAAAACTCAAAGCCGCAACGTCCTCACTATTACAAAACACTATCGACGCGTTTTCATTTTTATTTATTTTAAAATTTAAACTGTCATCAGTTATTGAGCATTGCAGTAATAATAATCAAATAACTCTACAGCCTAATCTCACGTTCGTGGTGAATGACTTTTTTAAAACCCAATTTATTAAGATATCAGGTATACAGAATACGAGGCTTCGTATACATTAGGAGGGTTGATCTTTCTCTTTTTTAAATAAAATATGCCTGGAGCGTCGGTATCGATATCATTTATATCATACATTATTTGAAAGCGCCTTCAGTTATGTGTGTAGTTAGGTGTTTTCAGGTAATGATAACGTGACATGGCAGATAAAACTCTCTTAATAACCCTGCGATTGGCGATTAACCTTCTGCTTAAATAAGAAACAGTTCCAGTTTCCATAAATAAACAAAATGAAACCTTTACAAAAATATAGTTGTATGAAGTCAGGTGTTAAAGGCCAGAATAGGTACAACTTGTTTACGCATGATATAACTAAACAGGAATCGATTGGGACACAAGAAATGTTCTGATATACTATTCTGGTGTTAAGCGAAGCGTAACAATGACATAGCATCACATTTACAAATATGAAGCAATTGTTTTTAGCTATAATTTTAAAAATGAATATAGTGGGCGTACAATCAACGTCTGATTGGTAAAAATTGGCGTTGAGGTTCAAATAACGATTATACATCTGTTCAGTATAGCAGGCATACAGCCGTACACATGGTCCTGATGAAGTACGCTCTTGGAGCAGCGGCTATCTTATCTAACATTACATTACAGACGCTGTTAATTTAGGTCGTGCTTCCCTGAGATGGCCACCAGATGGAGTGTTTCAGACGAAATGGACGTGTAAGATTGCAGTTGTCTACGTGGTGTCTAAGGCCAAGGTCGTTAAATATGCTGTTTGTGACATAGTTTTCTAAGGAGGTGATACAGATATCTGCCGTTTGAAGTGATTTGTAGTGATTTAGCAACGGATAATACGGTATATAAATAGACACATAAGAGCTGCGTTAAAAGCTTGATAGAGCTAGCTGTATATTTGGATAATAAACAATTTTTACAAGACTAGCATGCAGTCGAACTCAAACCCTGAATAATCCAAACAAATAACTTTCAAGACTTAAGTCAAACTGCTCACTAGAATTGCCTATCACCTGACATTCCGTGGAAGCAAGATTTATAACTGTTTGTTTCACAACGTGTAGCATAATGATTGGTTATTTGGACAAATCTTCGACACAGCCTATCATCACAGATTTGTGATAGACTCGGCTCAATTTACTTACAGTGATTAGCAATCAGTAATCAACCAGTTATGGTTTCTAATATAGCTCTGATCCTACTATATGTTAAAAGGGCTACTAATCTCATGATCAGTTGAATCAGTTCATGTCGATATTAACCCAATTAATTTTCACCACCATCCTCACAAAGACGATTAATCGTGTTGGATTCAGTCAAATACATGCTGGGGGTTACTTCCAGGACATTTCCAATGTCATGCCTGAATAAGGAAGACAATTTAACTAGGTGTTTTTGTTTTAAACTTATTTTTATTGATTGCAAATGAATAACAGGGATCAGGGACAAGTTATTTCATAACTAGGTGCTGTTTGTTGTAATAAAGCTGGTTTTGAATAAAAGGGCGATTCTGGGAACATAATTAGTTTCATTAAAACTTTGAGTTAGCAGGCACATTATTGCACCCTGTGGCCTAGAGACAGTGGATCTTTACCTCAAACCGTAAAATGAGACAAAATGTAAAGCGAAACAAAACCCAGAGTACGTTTTGCTAGACCTCTCCTAACGTTTGTCAAGAATACACTTAACGATATTGTGCCGTTTTTATTTACGTTTTGCTTAGCTTTACATTTTGTGGTAAAGGGTGTATGGGACCAGGAAGTCCAGAATAAATTCCACGACATACAGTCTGTTATTGGAACAAATTTGTATTTCCACGGAATGTCTGGAAAGGACCAAGTGGTTCTAACGCAATGTCGCTTTGGCCATAGTCATAGTCACCTCGCTCAAAAGCTCCACATAGTCAAAGACGAAGATCGTCCAAAGTGTGTAATTCATGACTGCCTGTACGACATCAACCATATACTAGTTGATTGTGTAGACTTTGCCACTGTTAGGCGACAGTTCTACAGTCTCCTGTTTGACGGATTTGCTTGACAACATTGCTGGCAGTGTTGTTATCAGATTTATTAAATAAATCGGTCTGTATCACAAAATCGAATTTAAATGTATTGTAATTGAAGTATTGTTAAAGACCATATCTGTTCAATTTTTACATCTGAAAAGAAAATGTTTACCTCTTACATATTTAAAACTTGTAATAATTATGTCAGTCCTTTTCAGTTTATTTCATTTCTCGTTTTGATCTGTATCATCTCTGGTTCTGAAGATTAGAGCAATGATTAACTAACCTGTAAGATATATAGGAATTGTAAAATGTTAACGCCACAGCCAAAATTCCGTTGAATGTGACGTAAAACACCAATCAATCAATCAACATTCTGTGATCGTTTAAGGTCACGTTTTACATCAATCTTTACGTTTTGTTACTTAACGTTTTACATCATACTTTACATGTTCCATCACTTACGTTTTGTGATCCAACATTGCCGTTATAATTTGGTATGAGGGGTTACATTTATGATATCAGCTTGCAATATTATTTTTCCTTCAGACATCATAAGATGTTTATTCTGGAAAAACTAAATTCCAAGTGGGAAAATTAGTCGTCTCTTAAATATCAACAGGGTGAGTGGCACTGATTTACATTAATTTAACAATGCACTTTTTGCCTTTTTACTGAAATAGAACGAAAGCACCTATATATGCTTTAAATTAAGTGAAATAGCCCCGTTATTTTTTATTTCGCTGCCGTTACATAGAGGGGTACATTTAACAAGTTTCCTGGCTAATGTGTTAATGCAAACATCAATTAAAGGATATCCCAACGTCTGGCATCGACTTTCCTTTGGATGGACAAATTTGAACTGAAATCAATAGTTAATAGTCTACCATATACATAGAGCATACGTTTTTTGTGTGAATCATAACCTTTCCAATCTGAAAACGCCCTACATCTGTCCATTTATTTATTAATTTTGAGGAATATATGCTGTAATACTGATCCAATATGTCAACAGTAGAGGAATACTGCTCGAAGAAAATTATGTCAAAGCAAGTCTCGTAGGAACTTGATGAATAAGAGTGCACGTATGAATCCCCACATGAGCTATATTGTAAACGCTGTCCTTAACTTTGCCCGGTAGGACCATCGGAAAAAGAAAGCCCGCCGTCCAAATTACAACCGACAGCTTTCAGTATTAACTGATGCATTTACTGCATAATTAACAGGGAATTCGTTCGGTCGGGATACATTAAGCCACGGCGCTGTAATTTATCTCTTGTAAGGTGTCGTAATGAGCACTTGTCAAACCTGCAGCTTATCAACGCGGATAATTATCATGGCCTAAAGACAAAATTGAACACCATAATATAGCCTTTGTGTCACTGGCATACATTTTACTGTCTCTGGTAATTATAGCATTCACAATAGTCTATAATTACCTAAGTCAACGCTGTAAATATCTTTATGTTTAGAGCAGATACACCGATTACAAAATTGATGGTCTACCACCAGTCATAAAATCTCGGTCTCGAGATGAAGAGATTTCCCTTTATATCTAGTTGATAAATTGATCAACTAGGTCACATTAAGACTCGATACCGTATTAATACTTTGTACATAATATCATACAAAACATTTCGTTCCTATTCCATTTCGAATAACTGTTGATTTATACACCTTGCCGCTTTGTGTTGATGATGTGTAATTTATGTAATTCAGTTCGTACTGTCGTCTCTACCAGACATACAGTGATATATTAAGTAACTCATTATCACAGCAATTAATTATGACCTCAGTTTAGATAAGCACGAACTATTAATCACCGACAAGCTGATTGTATATGATAATACACACATGCATAAATAAACCAACAAACAAATGTGTGCTGTTTTCGGTCAGCTGTCGTGGGACAACTTACACATAAACATCATAGCATTTACTGTTTCACAGCACGGACCGTCAAGTGTTGCAATAGAGTGTGACTCGGGATAAAACTATTGGGTATAGCGAACATGCTGAATGTAGTTCTTCGATAACGTTACAACTAAAACAAAATATATCGTATTATTTCATAGTATACGGGTAATAGAGTTCAACTGACACTCGAATATTTCCGTATGTCTATAATTCTTTGACTTAGTCTGTCTGCAAAAGCCACTTATGTTACTTTTAGTTTTTAGTTTAGTTACATGTAGTTTAAATAATAAATCTAATGAAAATCGCCCGCTTATTTATTTCTATACGGCAATATTCAAATGTCGACCAATCGTAAAGACACACAACGTAAGCAAATCTTCTGTCAGGGCTGTGGTTACCGCTTTATTTCTTTGAAACGACCTACAATTTGGTGAATTTCAAACAGCTTTATATGAATGAGTTTGCGGTGTCAATGGGGTACATAACTCATCCATACTATTTTACCAGCGCATGATTTCTAAGTTTAGCTGAACCGTTTATGTAAAGCTCTACATATTGATCAAAAGATATGCAACAGTTGCAACTGTGTTTTCCGTTAATTGATACAGATTTACCTAAATATATGACCATAAGCCCGTATAAAATAAATCAATGGTTGCAATGAAATAGTGCATATATATTATACCGTATGTATGCATTCATTAAAAGTAATATACTTTCAATGTCTCCATTTGTTTTCACCAGGATGACGCGTATCACATTGGGCTCTTGAAATAGCAATGTCATACCTCATTAGACACCGCATGCTACCATGTTCTTGTTAGACGTTCATCCGTTTAATGGCCTGAAATGTTATTATATATATGATAAAGTATATTATTATTATAATGGATCTGTCGTCAATACCAGCATTGTACAGATAAGATTTCATGAAACAAGCCATTAAGATTTTAAACTTGATACCAGAATTTGGAAGATTTGATCAAGTGTAAAATATTCATATAAGTTTCGATGAGCTAATCCTCAGTCCCAGGATAAAGAAAGTGTCTGCAAATTATAACCACAGAGTGAACCAAAATACACGTCTTTTCCATAGGTTTAAACCCATTTGTTTCATCGAGATAATCGCCAAGGCCAGCTGGAATAACTGTGACTTAGTATGACACTGATTATGCCTGTCTGTTAACATTAATCTGAGTGATTATGAACAGAAATATCCATGGGTTTTCACGTTTATGCATATTGCATGTTTGAGTCATAGGAATGATAGGAGAGAGAAAATAGTATTACATCGTTATAGGTCTGTATTAGACAAAATCTGGACAATTGTGAAAGAAAGGTTTACTTACCGTCCACAGGAGGAGGTTTTGATAACACAGTTTGTGAACATTCCATGAACTCACTTGAGATCCAAATCTTGCTCACTTACCTCTACTATAGTATTGACTGTTGTATCATTCTTTCGATTAATCAAGTGGAATTTGAAAACAATTCGGCCATTGCTCTGAATTTGTGATTATAAATCTAATATAGCAAGTGTTATGCTCCACAATAATCACGCCTCGATATTCACTTTGGCTGCCTACTTTTCATGCACGACATATAGTAACAAATATAGAAAGAAATACGCATGTTCTATTGGTTTGACGTAATTGTATACCGTTATTCTCTAATGCGTGCCCTGAAATTAAAATAGTTGTGAATCAGATACAAATATGTTGGCAAACTGGAATAAATCTGTTATTTAATATTAACGTTTCTCTTAATCTGTTCTGTTAATGCGCAATGTATCTCGATTTCTTAAAAATGATCCGTAAATCAAAATTGTTCCTTGACTCCAGCGAAGTAACTCAGATATCGACTAGAGTTTGTTTTTATTCTGAACATCCGAGACGCTTTCATCGGAGTTGATGCTCTTCACAAATGCTGGACTTAACAACAAACTTTGTCTCTGGCTAAACAAGAACAACATCAGATCCTTCAAAGATATTATACAGTTATGGACTTTTTACAAGGTGATTATGCTGTGATATTGGCCCACAGAAGAAAATATTGACCGAGGCGTAAGCCTCTTTTGGTCCATATCAACAGCATAATAAACTTGTAAAAAGTCTATAAGTGTTATAAGAAAATTTAAGACAAACACAATGTTTTGAAAACGAGGAGCCTTGAGTGTATTTAAATTTGGAATAACCCCACTCTAGAGCCTCTGAATAAATACAACCGCTTCAACTTAAAGTTTTATTTTAAAGAAATGTTATTGTTAATAACTTTTGGAAAGTTCACATGTTGAAATATTCACTTGATACTTACACCAAAATAGCTCACAGTTTAATTATGAAAGCGTTTGATTTGTTTTAAATTTATTTAATTGGGTCGAAAACGGAAACTGGACACCTCATGGTCCATTATGCATGTAACTGTGAGCGATCGGAAATGAGTAAACGCATGCAAAATATGACATAGCTATTATTTTTTTTAAAGAAATGGCATTGCGTCAAGCAAAGCGCGTTCCATACTAGTCTGCTGGGCTCTCAATTCTAATGACAATGTATATTTACGCCTGGAAACGCCATGTTCGTTTTGTGGACTGTCACGGAAAGAAAAAACGTTCATGTCAGGAGATTTCAAGCTATTTTTAGAAACCAATTTAATTTCACTCAGAAATCGAGTTGTATCGGCAGCTGATCATTGACTCGTTTTGTATGAAATTTGGTCATTATGCCGTGATGCAGCCTAACATGTGACCATGAATGAGCCAATCAGAGGAAGTTTATTTATAACTGATACAATAAACTTTTATATTAAATCGCTTTCGGGACGTAAACTTTGTCCGTGTGGTCGTGTGGTCCTATCAAGAATTGATGTATTGTTGGTGATTTTCTTGACAATTTTCCTCAAATTCAATATGTTTTCCAGGTATACTTGCCTCTGTGCTTTATCCTTCTCCTATCAAAGTCCACATTGTAACAATAACATTATAGTAGCTTGATTAATAAAACCTTTTGAACATAATCGCTTAAAGCGTCCGTACGATACAGATTGTTCAATCGTCGCTATTCATGATCGTGATATTCCTACAACAGGAACAAATGCTACACATATTTAGACGAAATGCGGTCAGAGATAACTTGAGTCTGAATCGTCTTGAGTTTGAACCGTGAAGTATGTAGTAGAGATTGGTCTGTTATATTACACATCGATTGACTTAAGGAGATGATGCTATTGTATTGCGGATGCTAGAATAGCAGCGTCACCGGCCAGGCCGCGGGCGGATGCCTTTAACATACTAATGTCTATTTTGTAGATCATTTTTCTGCCGCTGTCCTCTATACTTAAATAATTCGTCATTTTGACAACACAAATGGACATTGTCCGGAGTACACTCTCCAGAGTTGTTGGTTAATAGGGTTCACTGTTACCAGATATGGTTTCAGTCATATAGTGGAGATGGGTTTTGTTACACATCGATTGGCACATCGAATGATAGCGGACTGTACTGTATCGTAAGTGATATAATAAATAATAGCTTCAGCGGTCTCCAGCTAAAGTTTTAATATACTGGTGTATTTTATTTAGAACATTTGTCCGATTTTTAAACATGTTGCGTGTCGGTGATGACTGATGAGTTATCGAGATGCTGATGGTGGATAACAATTTAATTGTTTCCATTTAGTAACACGGAACGGTGGATTAAATCGTGTTGAATGTTTCTAAAATGCTAAGCAAAGACAGCACAACTGTAAGTTGGAAAACATACTGCCCTTAACTGGAGGGCTATGGTGCTTTGGAAATAACACTGTGAAATACAGCAGGAATATAGCTGGAATAACTTTGCCTAAGTATGTATGCTATCAGGAATCTGCTGGAATAGTATGAATAGAAGTATTTGTGTGTTTTCACAAAAGTATGAGTCCTTCCAATTAATCTCAATTACATCAAGTCTAGATCTATTATATAGCTGGTTAAGTTTACAATTATTGAATCTTATGAAAGATAGAAAACAACATTACAACGTGGTATAGGCCTATATTAGACAAAATATGGACAATTGTGAAATATATATTGACTTACCGTCCTCAGGAAGAGGTTTTGATAAGACAGTTTGTGAACATTTTAAATATGCCTGATGTTTAGCTTCTTTGAGAGCCAGATCTTCCTCACTTTGCTCTACTATGTTATCAACTGTTGTATCATTGCCTCGGTTAATCCAAGTTGAATTGACAACATTTTCGTTAACCATGATTCTGATTTGTGATCAATATCTCTCATATAACAATTTTCCGAAATAATAACCCAACTGTAATCACCAGGATAGTTACATTGATGTATCGCCTTTCATGGTCGCTTTAAATTGTACAATGCTTTTAACCTCTGTCTTTTCACAATGCAGCAATGTAACATTAACCGTAACAGGGTTTATATTAAACACATCTAGTCAGAGTCTGGACTATTGTTGTTTTAATATACTAGTATTATCCTCTTTCTCTTCGCAATTCACACGACGTTAGTTACTGTATCGATAAGTTGCATTAAACTGGGGATTTTCAAATTGTTAACCAAACACATTGCAGTACTAAGAAACTCTGCTTCCCGAGTAATAAAAGATCGCATGTATTCACAGGTATGCGGGGCCTTGTCCAATGAAATCTCCGTTAGGATTGTTCTCTGTTTCTGCCTGATATAAAACCTCGGTCCACGGGATAGTAATGCCTTATGTGCTGGACTAGGCTTGTTGGTATAATATTAAACAAGACTCAGCTGGTCAAATGGACTTGCTGTTAGACATTGTCTGTTGGTATCTACAAAAAAACGTCCAGATGCACAAACCACCAAATGAATTTCTCACTAACACACGACGAATTTAACATTACAGTATCCTTTGCCGAAGAATCACTTCGGTCTGCTGTTCTCTGTCGAACGATATGAAAGAGGATTTCATAGTTAGAAACTTTCATTTATTACTGCCTAATTCCAATAAAACTGCAGTGTCCTCAGCTAGCTAACACAACCCATATTGGTTTGTGTGTTCGATCCAGCCTACATTTGAAATACAATTTTCCTCGATCAAAACTTACTACTCCCGACAAAAGAATCAAAGATGTCTTGCGCCATTATTAAGTAAACCGCGATGTCCCGAATTGTTGACGGATAAGCCCTGTCTTAACCATAGATCGTTTCAATATGACGCGCTTTCTAGCAGTGAATGTTACAGTCGATGTAGGTTTGTTTTATAACGCGTCTATTGGCAGGGTAGGGATGCTACTGTAACGTGAATGCTATAATAATAGCTTCAACGGTCAGGCCGGCGGCGGAATGTTTTAACATACTTATGTATATTTTGTACATAATTTGTCTGTCGCTTTCTTTTATAATTAAACCAGTTATAGAGACGGGCTGCGCTCTAATGTCCAATTATCTGGATGCTCATAGTGAATCTTGGTTTGGTTATTAGAAATGGCTGATTGAATTCACAATCTCCTGGAAACCTGTAGCCGAAATTATTGTAACTTAAATAGTGTATGTTTATAACTGTTGTTTCAGTCATGTCCTCACCCATATTACTAATCGTAAACCATTCTTTTATTCAAATATGCAAGTGTGTATAAATAATTCCCTTCATTAATGAGTTGTTTGTCTGTTCACACCCATTGAGTAGATTAGCTTTCAGAAACCAGAACCCATTCCGGGACAGGACACTGAACCAATATAGTTAAAAGGTAACTGATAAAACATTAAAGCACATGTGTCGAGACGGCAAAATATGTAAAAGTATGGAAGCCGATAAAGGCTATTCACCAGCCTTACATTTTCAAATAAAGCGCAATGCAAAAGAGAGGCAGGAATATATCAGCCACGCACATTCTCGTTATTGTGCTTCTTGTCATGGGACCATTGATTCGTCCTGCCGCACGACTTTCAATAATGCGTTAAGCAGACGGGCAATCAAGTCTTGTGTGTCTGGATAGATACTAATCTTATATAAACTAGTGTTGAACGTATTTTTCCGATCGGTCAAGGGACGCACCTGACGAAAGCTGGCAATACCCCACAGTTCTACCTTAGGGAGCTCAGAGTTCTATGGCGTTTACAATCGCTATGTTCAATCACAGAGATAATTTGGTAGCTGATATTAGAATGGAAATCGATTTAACAACTGGTTATTTTATAAGTCTGGTATCTAACAAAGAACAGATGTAGTTTATTGAACACACTCCTTCAATGTGTGTTGATCAATTCCTAGTCCTATACTTTATATCTGTGTTAATTCCACTTAACAGTTGATTGAATTACAAAAATGAAAGTCGCAGCAATTGGACGGCATTGAAGCTGTATGTTGCATTGATTTATGTGGAACGGTTTAACCTGATAGTTTATGCGCAGTTCAAATCGTGTTATCCTTACGTTGTGTTGACTATTTATATCATTCATCAGGTACAAATTGATAGTTTTATCCGAAATCACTATAAGAAAAATAACGTGTTTGCTTAGTGTATGTTGACAAACGTTACTTCACTTGTATGCCACCCATATTGCTAAACGTAAACCATTCCTTTAATTCAAATATACAAGGATGTTTCAATACTCAATATTTCAACGATACAGTTACGTTTTTGTTATTTGTTTCTTGAATAAAATATAATCCCGGCGGATGCTGATCTATTATTTTTTACTTTCCAAATAAAATATAAATGTACATAGAGCGTATAAACCTAATCGGGAAACTACTACATGAAAATAACCGGACAGGATTTGATCATTATAACAATAAGACGTTGACAATGGCCTAACCTAATCCCCCACTGCTGAAGCACTCACTTATTTTATAAATATTACTCGCTGTTTTGACACCTCTAATCAATTGCTAAATACATATTTGTTTGATGATGTTACATTAATACTTGAAAACGATCTCTGGAATGAGATAGAAACGTTGTGTGAAACGTTGTGTGATATATACTATTTGTTATCCAGACTAAGTCCGTCTTTGCCGTATGATAAAACAGTAGTACTGTCGCTTTATCTATCTAGAAATACGAAACGGTTGTCTTTTTAGGCTGCTAAAACAACACCCAATCTCGTTGCTATGATTTAAATTGGTCAATGAAATCAATGTGACCCTGACACACCTTCTGTATGTTGAAATGACAACTACACTAGATAGTAGTTGGCTCCAAACGCTATTTTAAGGCAAATAGAAACATACACTTATAGTTGCCTGCGCCAAACATCGATTTTAAAGGCACGAAAACAGCACACTACTATATCGCTTTACAATTAGCACTTTGTAACGGAAGTCATTTTTACCTGGACTCTTTGATCTCTTTCTCATTGTCCATTCAGTGGGTATTATTATGTTTCGAGCTAACTGGAAGCTTTTTCACTCGCCATGAAAAAAAAAAAGGTAGCGAGGTTTCTCTTTACAATCTCTACTGATTTGTTTGGGTTTTTATTGTGGCTTAATAAAGACAATGCACCATCAACTAAAACCGCAATAACTCTTCTGACATTCTTTCGTCGATATAATTCCGTCAGCTGATAAAATGTGTGAAAGCATCAGTCAGACATGAAGTGGCTCCACCCAAATAAACTTAATACGCAGGGTCCGTGTTGTTTCACAGGCTCCTCAAAGCTTCTCCCTTGTTAAGGGGTTTGAACACAATGGCGTGATTTAACACATCAAGGGATATATAGGAACCCTACGTTTTTGTCCAAAATGTTAATATGCATAATTAATTTAACATTTATCGCTCATTGACATTCAAAAACAACAGACTGAAGTCAAGCAACATTGGCACTATGAACGAATTCATATATAATAATAATAAAAAAAATTGATACAGTAGATGAAGAAATACATATATCAACAAACAAACAGATAGTTAATTGTCAATTATCAATAATTAAACCTCATATGAAAGTAAAGGGCTGCCACTGGATGTTTTTGTTTGACATCGTTTGGAGCAACGACTCAGGAGAGACACAAGCAGTTGGCGGTATTAGAATTAAGTATGCTGTATATATTTTACTGTAACATCACGTGAAACATTTCCATTTGTATAATTGCTAGTATAATATTGATGGTCCCTTTTGTTGATTAATCGGTTAAAACAAGAATCAGTGCCCCTGTCATAAAGAAAAACTACACTTCAATAAATCAAATAGTACGCAGTACAGCATGCCAATAACCAACTTTAATGAATACAAATGTTATGATACCATGCTTCTGGCAGGAACAAAACCTACTGCCCCGTACAAATAGTATTGTTAAGATTATTACAACTGACAGTGAAAGCATGTCTTTTGTCAGATGTAAAAAGCTTCATTAAGAGCTGTATTCTCACAACAGCAGTCAATCATATCAACACTGTTTGTCATTTTTTGGGGCTGGTAAAAACAACCAGCCCTTAGAAATACTTATGTGCTTATGTTAATTTGTTGGTGGAGGAAGTAATATGCTTTCTCCGGGCTATATTTATAAAACTAAAAATAGTCACGAAGTTCGTATTTTACACAAACATAGTATTTGTAGTGAATGATATACAGTGACCTTAAAGTGAAACCACACAAGGTAATTGGCTCATGGTCAAAGCTTTATACAAACACGGTTAAAATTGAATTTGTAGTTAATGCTGCGACTTATGTGATCAGCCCACCGAGGGGTGTCTGCTTGTACTTTCCAAGACCCGTTCAAAGATATTAGAGAAAGTACGATTGTACTATGGGCCAGGAACTGTCAAATACAGCAGTTGTCTGGAAATTCAGTGACTTAATTCGTGTTGAATGTTTCCCAAATGCTAAGCAAAGACAGCATAACTGTAAGCTGGAAACATACTGCCCTTAACTTGAGGGCTGTGGTGCTTTGAAAATAACACTGTGAAATACAGGGTTGTCTGGAAACTACACACAAGTAGTGCAGGCTTCAGTCACGTAATTTGTGTTGAATGTTTCTCAAATACCACGCAAAGACAGCATTACTGAAAGCTGGAGACATACTGCCCTCAGGTAGAGGATTATGGCTCTTAGAAAATAACACAGTTATTGGTGATCGATCACACAAAATATCTGTGTAAGTTCCAATAAGCTATTCGTCAATGAGATTGTTATAAATGATGGTGATAAAAGTTAATAACATAAGTTTCTACTTTCGATTTGAATCTCTTTGTTTTATAATGACAACCCCGGGGGCGAGCTGGAATATCTTTGCCTAAGTATGTATGATATCACAAATTTGCGGGAATATTATAAAATAAAATAAAAGTATCCATGGGTATGAGAGTCTTATGAAAGATAGAAAACAATATTACAACGTGGTATAGACCTATATTAGACAAAATATGGACAATTGTGAAATAAATATTGACTTACCGTCCTCGGGAGGAGGTTTTGATAACACAGTTTGTGAGCATTCCAAGTATGCCTGATATTGAGCTTCTTTAAGGGCCAAATCGTCCTCACTTTGTTCTACTATGGTAGCACCTGTTGTATCATTGGCTCGGCTAATCCACGTTGAATTGTCAATATTTCCGTTAACCATGCTTCTGATTTGTCCTCAATATATCTCATATAACAATTTTCCAAAAAAATAATCCAACTGTAATCACCAGGTTAGTTAAAACATTGATGTATCGCCTTTCAAATTCTCTATAAATTGTACAATGCTTTTAAACGCTGTCTTTTCACAATGCAAAATTAAACGTAACTGCACGGGTTTATATTAAACACATCCAGTCAGATCATTATTTTAATATAATAGTATTCTTCTCTTTGTCTCCGTTATTCAAACTATGGTAGTTACTGTATCGTTAAGTAGCCTTAAACTGGAGCTTTTCAAATTGTTTACCAAACGTTGCATTACTAACATACATTTGTCCAATGCTCAAGATCCCACAATTTTCAACAAATATACTATTAAGTCATCATTGAATTGTTCCGGAACATAGTGTAGATAAAAAGCACTATAAAAGCAAGCAATAATATATAATTATTGAGATATCTGCACAAAAAATAACAAATCTGTTTTCATTGGCACACGTGATTTGTTTAGTCATCTTTGTGAATAGCCTAAGGCACAGACATGCGCACACTGAGGATTTATGGTTTTGTTTTGACAAATACCCATGTCGTCCAAAAATGCACCATCTATTGTATACTTCTTCGAGTGCTTGTAATCTCGAATAACAATATGTTGCTACATAGTTAACAAATTCTACGAATCATTCATTCTTTTCATTTCACAAAGCTTTACACACGAATAACTGAACAATTGTTGTTCTCAACATATTGTATGTTGAGAACATTTCTATCGCATGTTTTCAAAAATAAACGAACGAATTATCCTTAATCCAAATTGTGAATGTGGTTTCTTGTCCATTCGTTTGTGTCATACAAACTCGCGATGTACAAGTAAACCTTGATGTTGTTTTGTATACTAACTATACTGAAACCTATATGAATAACACATGCCTTTTGACTGCAGTAGAGATTTGTCCAGACAGTTTTGAAGGATTCGCCTCACTTTAGCCTGTATCCTTCCTGACTGATTCTTCACAGACACTATGCTTATCGATGAATGAAAGATCGCATGTATTCCAATGTATGCGGGGCCTTGTCCAATGAAATCTCTTTTAGGATTGTTCGCTGTTTCTGCCTGATAGAAAACCTCAGTCCACGGGATAGTAATGCCTTCTGTGCTGGACTAGGCCTGTTGGTATAATATTAAATGCAAGACTCACCTGGTCAAATGAACTTGCTGTTAGACATTGTCTGTTGGTATCTACAACAAAAATTCCAGTCACACAAACCACAAAATGAATTTATTTCTGACAAACGACGAATTTAACATTATAGTATCCTTTGGCGAAGAATCGCATCGGTCTGCTGTTCTCTATCATACGATATGAAAGAGGACTTCACAGTTAGAAACTTTAGTTTGCTGCTCTCATTTCTTACTGCCTAATTCCAATAAAACTGCAATGTCCTGAGCTACATGTAGCTAACAAAATCCATGTTGGCATGTGCGATCGATCCAGCCTACATTTGAAATAGTATTATCATCCATCGAAACGTACTACTCCCGACAAAAGAATTAAAAGATATGTCTTTTGCCATTATTAAGTAAGCCACGATGTTCTAAACTGTTGACGGATAAGCCCTGTCCTAACTATAGATCGTTTCAATATTACGCTCTTTTCAGCAGTGAATTTTACAGTCGATGTCGGCCTGTTTCATAACGCATCGATTTGAAGGATATGGATGCTTCTGTAACGCCAATGCTAGAATACTAGCGCCAACGGTCAGGCCGGCAGCGGAATGTTTTAACATACCAATGTATATTTTGTACATCATTTGTCTGTCGCTGTCGTCTATACTTAAACCAGTTATAGACACGGGCTGCGTTCTAATGTCCAGTTATCTGGATGCTCATAGTAAATCTTGGTTTGGTTATTAGAAATGGCAGATGGAATTCACAATCTCATGTAATGCTTTAGCCGAAATTACTATAAGTTAATTTAATCCTCTATTAATTTCTAGCGGATTTGCCTCGGCCATATAAGAGAAATAGTGTATGTGTATAACTGTTGTTTCAATCATATATTGTAGCTCTTATTGCTAAACGTAAACCATACCTTTGATTAAAATATGCAAGTGTGTGTAAATCATTCCCTACATTAAAGAGTTGCTTGACTCTTGACATCCATGACAGGAGAAGGAACAAAAAATCCCAATTATAGACCCTATTCTGTTGTAAACAAAACCACTGTTCATTTTTTTTTTTGTAAGATTCTTTGCTTTTCATTGAACTCCATTCAAATGGTGATACTTTAAGTAAAATGTATGGTGGAATTGTTATGCCATGTTGGGTCAAATGATGCCACTGAATATCATATAATTAAATATATATCAAAATGTCGTGCAACAGTTGGGCCGTTGTTATCTGCAACAAATAATTTTAAAAATATTACATAAATAGTGGTAAAGCAAGTATCTTACCAGCATTTTTGTAACAACTTGATACGGTCTATAATTTGAATACGACATTATGTTTTCCTACCTCATTAGGTAGACAAACTTTCAGAAACAAGACCCGATTCCGGGACAGGACACTGAACCAATATAGTAAAAGGCAACTGATAAAACATTAAATCACATGTGACGAGGCGGCAAAATATCCAAAACTATGGAAGCCGATAAAGGCTATTTACCAGCCTTACATTTTCAAATAAAGTGAAATGAAAAAGAGAGGCAGCAATATATCAGCCACGCACCTTCTTGTTATTGTGCTTCCTTGTCATGGGACCATTGATTCGTCCTGCCACAAGACCTTAAATAAATGCGTTAAGCAGACAGGCAATCAAGTCTTGTGTGTCTAGATACATACTAATCTGATATAAACTAGTGTTGAACGTATTTTGTCCGATCGGTCAAGTGACGCACCTGGCGAAAGCTGGCAATATTCCACAATTCTACCTTTGGGAGCTGTGAGTTCTATGGCGTTTACAATCGCTATGTTCAATCACAGAGATAATGCGGTAGCTGATATTAGAATGGGAATCGATTTTACAACTGGTTATTTTATAGGTCTGGTTTCTAACAAAGAACAGCTGTAATTTATTGAACAGACTCCGTCAATGTGTATTGATCATTTCCTAGTACTATTCTTCATATCTGAGTTAATTCTAATTAACAGTTGATGAATGTAAGAAAAGAATAAAGTCATAGCAAGTAGCGGGTAAATATTGATTGTTTTAGCCGAAAGAACAAGCTGAGTAGCTGGCAGGTCCCCCGTCAAAAGGCTTACTTTGAAAAAAAAAAACACACAATACTGGCCAAATCTCCTTTTCCCACTTGTTTTTTAGAACAGTTTCGTTTTAGTTTTGGATCAAGACCATAGTACTCTATCATCAAGAGAAACAGAAGCTACTTTCTGGTATAATTTAGTATTGTTTAAATTACTTGTTGTTCATGGCATGGACAACATACTTTCATTAATGTTGTCAAATGTGCAGTGCAGGTGAGCGGAAATTGGTTAAATGCAATTCCATCCATTGTCTCAGCCCGAGGAGGTTTCATTGTAAATATGAAGTTAATCAATTAACTTATTTTCAAGTTATGTTCACATCATATGCACACGACAATATTGTAAAGTACTGTGCGCAATGGCAGCCATATTGGAGGGAAGAGTTCGGTTTAACGCAATCCATCTGTAGTTTCAACACGAGGAAGCTTTATTCCAAGTGTGAAGTTAATCTTTGAAAATGTTTTGAAGTTGGGATGTTCACAACACATAAGCTGTAACACAGAGACATAGTGTAAATAGGCAATGGCGGCCATATTGGAGTGCGTTGAAATGCCATTACATCCGCCTTCTTAAAGGAAGGAAGCTACATTCAATTTCAAAGATTGAAGATTGCAGATGAATTTATTTCAAGTTATCGTGTCACAGCACATAGATGTGTGAAAATCGTAGAATATGCAATAGGGGCCATTTTTGTGTCTGCAGAATTTGGTAGAATGCAATCTCATCCGTATGATCCATCAGTTTGGTTGGAAAAAAAGCTACATTCTAAGTTTGAAGTGAATCAGTGAATTTGTGTTAAAGTTATTGTGTTCACAACACAAACATGCGTTAATATCTTAAATTGCAACACATCAGACACGGCATATTGAAGTGATAATAAATTCATGGCATTGAGATGACATAGCATATAACAAAAGCAACAATACATATATATTTCTCAATTAAACAATTTCAAAACCAAATTTCACGTTTTACAAGATGTATAACTAATGCTACATTTCACAAAATTATGTCAAATAAGACCAAATTGTAAACCATTTATCTACTAGCACTATTTGAATCAAAATACTGACACAGTTTAACTCCAGTCATTTACAAATTCAATATATATATTAAATATTTTTACAACACAGTTTCCAACAAACCCCAGGGGCCAAGCCGCAGGCACACCCAAAATAACGACGAACGTATTACATAGTGTCCAGAAGGATTAACTCTCTCATGTTTTTCTAAAGACAGTTTTACGACCTTCCAGATCAACATCGAGGTAGCCTTTATATGCATCACTTGCCCAATCACCGGCGAGCTGTATAAGCTCCCCTGGCACATGAGCCCAAAGGCATACGCAGCTCCACCTCTGCGAAAAGAATGGGTAGAAAATTCATCCGGGTCATACCCAACCTTTTGAACTGATTGTTTTAAAACCCGTTGAAACAATGAATACGTGATAGGCTTACCATCCGGCAGAGCGAAAGCCGGATAATCAGATTTGTTCAAAGGGGTGGTCATACACATGTTATGAAACGCTGCTACTGGGCAGAGTGGGGAGTCCGGGATCATGAGCATTGGAAATCGTAATTCACGTTTTCCAAATTGATTAGTCTTTGACCATTTCATGTGGACTAAGAGAGACTCGCCACAAAGTTCGATATCGCCACGTGTCAGTTGTTTTTTGTATCAAAGGACCTTTGGGAGTTAGGTACTAAATTATACTTTCTAGCCATTAAATAAAATGCAAACAAAAACAAACACCAGTACGTTGTTCCTAAAATCACTTCAGTGTCTAAATAAGGCTTCATAGCTAATAAAATAGTGGGTGTAGGCTTTCTTAGGTGGAACACCTTTTAACCGAGACTGAATTTATTTCGTGAAGCTCCTGAATTTAAAATCATCACAGATGCTATATTGTCACGAAATATTCGTACCCTCTTGCCTGTTAACTTCCCAGCCCATAATTTCAAACTGACTACAATAGCTAGCATTTCAAGTTGGGCTATAGGTAAGTTTTGAATTTCACATATTCAGGATAAACACTGTGGAAGAACATTTCACCACAAGTGCCACCACAACCCTCAAGACAGGCATCCG
>JAUELC010320556.1:0-14522 GCA_031471745.1 Cryptochiton stelleri
TGAAACAAACTGGCAATCCAGGAATCCGTCGATGGATTTTTTTTACATATACCTTGGGTTTACTGAAGGAATCTGGGCTGATTACATTGAATATCGAGCCTTGTGAAACGACACGTTAATTCGAGAAACCGTCGATGGATTTGTCTTCATATACCTTGGGTTTTCCGACGGAATCTGCGCTGCCTACATTGAATATCGAGCCTTGTATAACCACCCGGCAAACCGAGAAGCCGTCGATGGATTTTTGTTTTATATACCTTTGATTTGCTGAAGGAATCTGGCACTGACTACATTGAATAACGAGCCTCTTACACCACCCGGTACTTCGAGAAGTACTCGATGGAATTTTCTTTTATATACCTTGGGTTTAATGATAAAAAAAAATGACACTGATTATATTGAATAACGAGCCTTGTGAAACCACATGGCAATTCGCGATGGATTTTTATTTATATACATAAGGTTTACTGAAGGACTATGACACTGACTACACTGAATAAATTCTGTATCCGATGAAATGTAATTTTGTTGTTGTATGATATATTATCTATTAGTTATTGTCGTTCGCTGCACTGTAAGCAAACAATTCCATTGGCTGCCCAACCTCATTTTGTCATTCTTCCAAATAAGGAGATATGCACGGATTCAACAACCCATCCTAAGCAAATGGTCCTGGGTTTTAAAAAAGCCGTAAATCCGATTCATTGTGTGTTTCAGTAGTTAGAATTAAGACCCAACTGTAACAAAATGCTGACAATGATTGGTATGGTGCTATGATAAGTGGATTCTTATTTAATCTTCTCTCAACATTTACTTATCTTTAATGATTTGCTATGTGTTTTACCTCGTTGTGAAATGTAGGTCAGTTATTTGACGATTTTAATTGTGGATAATCGGTAGTGAACCATGTTGGCTGAACCCTCGTGAAACAACCTGGCAATCCAGGAATCCGTCGATGGATTTTTTTTTTTACATATACCTTGGGTTTACTGAAGGAATCTGCGCTGACTACATTGAATACCGAGCCTTGTAAAATCACACGGTAATTCGAGAAGCTGTCGATGGATTTGTCCTTATATACCTCGGGTTTACTGACGGAATCTGCGTTGCTTACATTGAATATTGTGCCTTGTGAAACCACACAGCAATCCGAGAACCCGTCGATTGATTTTTCTGGTATGGTGCTATGATGGGTGGATTCTTGTTTAATCTTCTTTGAACATTTATTTACCTTTAATGTGTTTAACCTCGTTTTGAAATGTATGTCAGTTATTTGACGATTTGAATTCTGGGTAATCGGTAGTGAACCATGTTGGCTGAACTCTCGTGAAATCATCTGGCAATCAGGAATCCGTCGATGTTTTTTTTTACATATACCTTGGGTTAACTGAAGGAATCTGGCACTGACTACATTGAATAACGAGCCTCGTGAAACCACCCGGCACTTCGAGAAGTACTCGATGGATTTTTCTTCATATACCTTGGGTTTACTGAATCTTTATTTATATACATTTACGGAAGGATCTGACACTGACTAAACTGAACAACGTCTGAATCCGATGAGATTTATACATTCATTTGCGGTATGCTATTATCTATAAGTTATTGAAGGACGGAATAATTACGGCTAAATGTCTTAAACCTGACGAAATATGTATTTGACAACACCAAATCTCGAGTGTATCCATACATTAAACCGATTAAAATGTCACCATATAAATATAGGCTGCTATGTATAAAGCCATGGCGACAATATTTTAAGACCGTTGATGTTTTGAAAGGTTTATGACTGAGGGTAAAAATAGGACCGTAGGGGTCATTGCATCAGTCGGATTACTAAGAAATGACGACACATACTAATGCTATTCGTTTAAATGATTTTACAGAAATACACTAGGGAAATCTTGGTAAAAAAAGGACAAAAACTTTGTCACATAAATAAGATGGCAATTAACCCTGAAAGAATAACCGTGTTAGAGTTAAATTGTAGAACTGCATTCAACTGCTGATCTAATGCTTAACTGTGTCATAATAATCCCAAATGTACGTAGTTTCTCGTATTCGAGTATTATTGATTGCGGTTTTACGCTGCACTTAAAGTTATTTCACTCATATGATGGCGTGCCAGCCCATTGGGTTGCCCAACGGGTGGAGGAAGACACCCTCGACGCTTCTGGCAACAACAAAAAACCAACTCAAATAGCAGTAAAAATAAACCAGACCCAGCTAATAGAGGTATGTGGATACAGTAGTTGGATACAGTATAGATTAAACAGTTACTCAACAAGGTTACTTGAACTCTCCCTGGCCGTTCGATCATCTATGCCCATGTAGCCACGCTTTCCTGCTGTAGAAAGCTACCCCTGATGAACGCATTGATATGGGTTTTCCCCACATACCTCTTTGATAAGGTAAATGTCATCCCCTGTTTTAAAACAGAAAGGTATTTTCCTCGGTGTTGAAGACATGTTTTTAAATCTGAGATTCACATAAAACAAAGTGCATATTAAGTACCGATACGGTAAAACTACTTTGGCTTAGTATTTGAATAAATAGTTATTCAAACAAAATACAGACACCTTATCATAAGTCCTTCAATACATTTAATTTATTGTTATACTATTCGTAAATGGACTACCATGCACACTGCCAAAAAAATAATCCGTTGAATTGTATGTGAATCAACTCCGCTAGTCGGTTTTAAAGGAGTACTCCTATATTTTAACGGAGTTCTCCCTCGTTCGACTGATATTTGGTGAGTCAAGCTGCAGCTGAGTGACAATCTCGAATTTCAACGGAGTTACTCCCTTATTCCTTTGTTTACTTTACCCGTCCCCTGGTGATGTGCTTCTACATATGTGCCTAATTCTGAAGAAGAGGTCTTGTCTGAGGGCGGTTGCTGCTTATTTGTGCCTTTTATGGGTGAATTTCAGCACTGAACACGGTAAGTTCCTTCCATTTTCGCAGTCTCATGTTATCCACATGCATAGGTTTATTCTTGTTGTCGTATTTTGATTAAGGAAATTCAAAAATAGGACAACAAAATATTGGACGGACAGTCATAATAATTGACCTATTTTCAGTCGGTTACTGTAAATCACCTAAAGTTACGGCCGGAAATAACAGAAAACTGTCACCGTTTCAGCTGTGACAGTATTAAAGGATGTAAACAAACACATTTATGCTTACTATAAAAATCCTGATTCACCCTTACTCACTGCAAAATTGTCATCTGACTCCTTTACATTGTCCTTTACACAGTTATATAGCTTCTAAAGAATTAATTTTATGGTTGAAATGTTAGGTGATTTAGGGTATTTCCAGTGAGAATTTGCAGATCAGAATATGGTAATACGATATACTAACCGCATCTAAACCTTCAGATCATATGTAATAGTGTTGTGCAATGGCTTGTTTCGGTATAACTTATAATGCGAATAAGGAGGAATCTTTTTTATTGTTGAAAAAGTAAGGATTTGTTTCAGAATGCGGAATGTTATGCAAATCAACTGACAATCAAATGACTGATGTTAGACTATGCATCCTTGTTCTGACAACATACGACTGCTGTCAGTCCTGTGTATTAAGCCCCTGTGCCTGTATATAGCTTAGTACGCGAGTGTTTACTTGGTACACATCTGCTGTATCAATTAGATTTGGTCCAACAGAGTGCGGCAGTATGTTATGTAAGTCTGTAAGTCGCATAGCCTAGATATATTTCCCTCTGTAGAGGCTTAGTTCTACTCAACATCAAAATTATTAATTATACCGTTCAGTCTGATCGTCTATTTTAATATTCTACACATTAAAGATATGTTTTTAAGTGTTTATTATGATATTTCTGTTCCACGGAGTAGGTCAAGATTGTTGTTTTGTGGAAGTTTATGTGTTAACGGTTTAGCCAGCCAAGCTGTTGTCTGTGTTATGTGTACACAGATTTAAAGACGGATTGACTGGAAAAACCTGTTGTTCAAGTTTTGGGGTGTTCGAGATGACATATCCAACCGGTCTTCAGCCATTCGTCAAATTCCTCCATGCAGTTCCCTTTGTGTTATATTATGTTTGAGAAAAATTTGACTTGTGCTAAGGACCTGCAGCAAATTCAGGAGAAGTACATTACTCCCACCTCTGATAGGATGGAGTTCTCATGATGAACTGGATTAATCCCAGTATGGCGAGTTCCAAAAGTGTGTGTTGACTAAGTACCAGATTGATTAGCCAGTTTTTATATCCATTTAATCCGGTGCCTTCTGGCTAAGGGCAGTGTGTTTGGAAGTATGTCCATCCAGACAGCTGTGGAGGAACACTATTTTTTTCCACCGAGCATTTATATTTAACACTTCACAATACGGGTTTATTAAGTTGTGTTGCTGTATGCTACTGGAAGTACAGCACAGGGAAGTATATTTTTTACAGTTGGAATGCTGTTAAACTCACATACATGTTTTCCCTCTACATTGGCTTGCGTGTTGTATGTCAAAAATACACGCTTACTTCATACCTTCACTTCAAGAAAACTCAAAGAATTAGAAATTTTGTTTCTGTTTACAAACAGGAAGGGGATCACTCCACTTAGATCTTCCCTTAACATCAACCGAGTATTTATATTTAACACTTCACAGTATGGGTTTATTAAGATGTGTTGCTGTATGCAACAGGGAAGTATATTTTTTACACTTGGAATAAAATGCTGTAAAACTCACATGCATGTTTTTCCTCTACACTGGCTTTCATGCTGTATGTCAAAAAGATACGCTTACTTCATACCTCTACTTCAAGAAAACTCAAAGTATTGGAAATTGTGTTTACGTTTACAAACAGGAAGGAGATCACTCCACTTAGATCTTCTCTTAACAGAGTCAATTACGTGTATGTAACTGAGATAACGGAGGACTACTTCAAAATAACGGAGTGCTCCGGAAAATATTCAACGGAGTTTCTTTCGAGATAACGGAGTACTACTTCAACATAACGGAGTGCTCCGATGAAATATGTCACCGGAGTTTCCTTCGAGATAGCGGAGTACTTCTTCAAAATAACGGAATACTCCGCTGAAATATGCCAACGGAGTTTCCTTCGAAATAACGGAGTACTCTTTCAAAATAACGGAGTACTCCGTAGAAAATAATCAACGGACTTCACTCCCATGAAAAACACTCCGTTAAAAACATAGGAGTACTCCCTCAATTGCTACCCAACGGATTACTGGTTATCTACTTCGTTGTACACAACGGAGTTTTTTTCCTTCAGTACATCAACATCTGATCATAATGCAATAGGCATACGTCCGCTATGAAGAAGAATTGTTGTTATTGTTGTTTCTCCCTTGACAGATGCAGGGACGGTCACTGTTTATCACAAGATACAACTGACATCAACACATTTGATTGAATATGTATAATTATGAACTAGACTTCAAATACAAATACTCAAAACGTGTAGCCAATTAAGTACTTTAAGTTTGGTGTTAGAATTACAAGTTTCCTACTTGAGTGTAAGCCGTCTGCTAGACGTCTGCAACTTGTAGCCCTGTTCCGCGACCGTCAATATGTAAACACAACTTGATGACGTAATTCACACATTTATACGTCACACGTTAGGAGTTTATCACAACTAAACTGATGCTTTATATTTTTATAAAATTATAATACGTCACATGGAGGACATTTTAAGAGGTAGAAGAAATTCTTAAAAATCTACTTCTGCCAAACTTTTCAAGCGACCAAACTAAAAATTTTGAATATTCATACTTTGACTCATGGCGCATAATCTGACTTCAACACATTTTGGCATTTTATGCACATAAGGTATCCAGGGACCAACCAAAATGCGCCGTTTTCAAAATGCTCGCAAATTAGCAAATAAAACGTGGTTTCATATGTTATCTGGTAAGCTGAAGAAGATAGGACCACTTTTGATTTTCTAATCTTACCCATAATGCAATTATAATCCAAAACGAGGCTAAAATGGTAAAATTTCAATTGTTTATCTTTTTGAATGGATCAAATCTACAATCAATCGTATTTTACTTTCCACCTACAGCCATGTTGTACGTATGTTAAACGCTTTTACTTACCTCGTTTGAGGCTGGTCATTATTTTTTCATTTTTAAATTAATCGTCATCCCTGTGTCAGTGTATATAGATTATATATTATAAATATATATTAGAATATGTAGTATGATTATGAGGAACTGTGCTTTATTATTAACCTTACTGTACTTTCATGCATTATGTTGTGTGGTAGACTGGTTTTATAAATTAGCCTATATGGTTATATGTGTGTTAAATAACTTATTTATTCCCACGGATGAGTTACACAAATTAGAATAAAGTTACGACCCCAATAAAAGATACACATGGATGAATGCTGATTCGATATTTCCGTTTATTATTTATATATAGTTGAAATATCAGGATTTCTTCACTCATACAATTGATATTTCACTGCAGTAAAAATAACATTTATTTCATTTTGATATTTCATCGCTGACAGCCTTGTTCTTTGACCTACACAATGACCCTAACAGAACTTCTTTTCTAAGTGTCGTCTGCAAATCCATTGTGTCAAAATGGTTCTGACATTGCCATTTCAACACAACAGAAGCACAAGCTGTAACTTCAAACGACATGATATAGTCCCAGTGATAAATCAAGTTGCAGATAAAAGTTATGATTATATGAACTTATACATGTATGAAAATTATTTATATCATTTATTTGCGAAACAATCAAGACATTCTGCAATAATTGTGGTTTAGCTAAATACCTTTTTAACAGTGGAAATAGGCGTAGTAAGTTTAAGTGGAGTTAATTTGTACATTCTGACATGTCCTGGTCACAGCTGATACCGATATAGACAAGTTTTGTGATTTTTTAATTCTGTTAAATTATGATTGATATAAATAATAAAAAGAATGTTGCACAGTGAAGATTTGCGTCTCGTGAGTTATCACCTCCAACATGCATGAGAGCAATATAAATAGTATTCAATCTTCATTGTGCAATATTCTCTATATATTTGAAAATAACTTGGTGTATAACAGATCGTGCTGTGTTTGAGTGTTGTAATCCTAGGTGTCCTGCAAACCATTTTAGTAGGACAACTCCTCATAGGCTCCTTCTGTCCGTCACTGATAAGGTCCCCTACTCCAGGGGTTTTGTAGCTATTTAGATGATTTGAGGATCGTGAGGTAGCCCCGTCTTCCCACGTAGTTCGGACACCCCGACACGCCCTTCGTTGTAATGATATGACATTTCCGATGAGTAATGTATCATGTGGACAACACCATATGTAGTGTTATAGCTATATTCAATACTAATACTTATTGCTCGATTTGTTATTTTTTCTGATATGTTCATGGTGTGGAATTATGACATATTTTGTACTCATACATAGAATCATTACAATGTGTGTCACATGTGAATGCACATACGGCCTTTGGTAAAAGTGAAAGATATGCCTACGGTTTTTAAAACTATTAAATGTCATCAAACGTGATTAAATGAAACAACAGTTAATTAAACATGACACACTACTTTATGGATAATAAAACAGAAGTTGTAATCCATAAATTAATGTGTTATGTTTGGTGTCTCAACTGGTAAATACCTCTTAAACAAGTTATACAGTTAATTACTTCACTTGTGGTAATTATCGCAAATAGTAAATAAGTTCTTCGCTATTTACTAGTTATGAGTCGCTTAGCTGAAAAAATCATCAGCCGTGACGATTTTTATTATAATTGACATTTTTGTGTCACGGCTGAGAAATGGGAACTCTTTATCTGATAAAAAACCTCGTCGGAAGTTCGGAACAGAATAATTTTGAAATAAAATATTGAATAGACAAAATACTTGATAATATGAAACTACTTCAGTTTCACTATGTATAATCCGTCATCTCAACCAAAAATTATTAACCAAAATTATCCTTAATACTTATAAATTACTTGAATTTGCTGTAAGTCCGTTGAACAAACACTGACCTCTCGTATGTCATTTTCACTTTCCTGCGAAGCTTTGAACTATGTGTGACCTTGGAATACCTTGGACGTCCTCAACCAGTTATCTTGGTGAAACTAATCTCGGGCGCGATACAGTTCATTATGGGCACGGGAGTTAACTCTTGTAGATCTACTTCGACATATGTTGTCGTTCTTGTGTAAGTAGATGACATCATCATATCTACAATAAACTAAAATTACATCCACATACCACTAGTTTTTATTTGCAACAAGTTGTAGGCGAATAAAAACAAAAGCCTGTTATTTGAATGTGATTTAAGTTTCAAAGCGCGTTGGATTGACCGTTTTTGTTTAATGAATCCGCGTACTTTTGTCAAAATATCCGGCGATCAACAATACGCATTTTCGGTAGTATTATTGCGATGATGAACCTCCAAGGTATAATTTACAGCGACGAAAGGAGCCGGAAACAACCGAGGGATGTTCCGATATGATATTCACTCATTTTTGTTCCAAATCACCTATCTCTGGTTACTTCCGTCTCCTTCGATTATCGGCTTTTGTGTATTGAATGGCAATTTTCCAGGCCATTTGCGTCAAATTTGGCGCTAGAGGGAAAACTTGCATCTCGTGGAGATCGACCTATCCTACATGACACCAGGTGTGTAACACACCAATAAAAATCAACTTATAGCGGGTAATAGCAGATAAAATAGGAAAACAAAATAGAACTATTGTTCAGAACAATAGGTCCAATGAGCCAATTACAACTGGATAATCAAGTCATGTGAAGAGTTAAAATGGCGTCATAGGTCGATTGATCAAATCAAGGGTCAGTGGCCTCGCTTTGAAGTTTACTAACTCATTCAACATGCCTAGTCCCCACATACAAGGTGAATAACTACAGTGAATTCAGTTTGACCGTTTTATACAATTGGATATTCACTATAACGTCGGATAACGACACGAGTGTATTTGTTGGTTCTGTTGAAATATCCAAATGCTGCACAGGCGGGTATTTTCCCAAACAGGTTGTCTAACACTCTTTAAAATTGCGCCATTGTAGTACATTTATTGTAACCAAACACTCCCGAATTACAAAATGTCTTATTGTAAGACATTTATGGATTCGACAATTGATATAATTTTATTACAGTAGCGCATTCTTGCGTTTTCTTGAGTTTCTTATTGTAACACTTTTATAACAATAACAAGCTTTGACTTTTTGGTGAGCGTGTTGTTATTATTACAATGACGTACTCTTGAAATAGCTTTTGTAAAAGTTTTATTACATTTATCATTGTCGTCTATTTGCTATGGAGACCGACGTCATTCGACATAACGATAGGCAATAGATCAGAAGCTGATGTTTAACCGTCTGCTAAATAACGTTCTGACCGTTGTCCGATGTATGAAATATGATGATAAACTTCCAGAGGTCTGATGTAAGAAAAATATAGTTAACCCGAGCAACCATTCCGACGGTTTTCCGCCTGAGCACTGATCAGCGATATTATCAGCCACGATGTTTTACTAGCGGGTATGTTGCAAGTTTTAATGCAGTCTATTGAACAGAATTATGCTACGCCTTTTATACCAGTTTAACGGCATTGATGTAATTGGCCAGTTTTTAACGTTTAATGTGACGTAGGCTGCACGTCACATTACTACATTTATTCATTTCGCGCAGGTTGATTTTCAGAATCAAATGGTAAATCATGGGTAATAAACTAATAGCTAAATGGGGCTATAGGCGCTATTAAAACTGTCGAGTTGCAAGCGATTTACGGGCCTCCCATTTAATGTCTTACTTTTGTATGTAAAAGGCAGGAAAAAAATGAAAAAAAATAAATTGTTAGCTAGAAAGGTTTTTTCCCATGATTCATCAGGCAAGTTGCTTTTTTCAAACTTCATATAATGTACAGTAGAGGGCGCTTCTCTTAAAAGCTGTTTCACAATTGCCTAAAGGCCATTGAGCTGGAGCAAATGGGGCGTTGCGTACTCCCCGTTAATAGACTTCTGCTATTACATGAAGGGAAGCAATTGTAATCCGCAATGCAATAATCATTGCATTAAAAGTACCAAAGACTACCCATAACGCAATCATTATTTTTATTGGATTAAGGGTAATCGTGGTAGCTATCGCGACACGTAATGTAATAACACTCAACCTAAACCATTCGAAATTCAACAAAAATCAGTGTTTATAGGACAGTTAATATGATGACTGGATGTGGCCTATTTTGGAATTCGCAATTTCTAGAAATCGAGGAATCCTTGTTTTTTCGCGACATTTATCCATATTTTCGTTTTTGCGTTATTTCGCCTAAAAGAAAACGTGAACATCGAAAAAACGAAACTTGCTATCAAATATCGTTTTTTCGTGTTTTCTAGTTAATGCAAAAACGAAAATTGGACATATTTCGCGAAATGACAGCGAGTTTTCGAGTTTCGCGTCTCATTTAGGCGAAATAACGCGGAAACGAAAAATCGAAAATATGGATAAATTTCGGGAAAAAACAAGGATTTTTTTTTCTTCTAGTTTTTTCGATTTCTAGAAACCACGAAATCAAAAATGGCCGCATCGGGCCACCGTACAGCTAAGGTAGAATAACTATGTAGCCAGGTTTAATAATCTCTGTACAATGATGACTACCCTCTCACCAATGACATTGCTGGATCATCGTCCAACTACTGAGATATTGAAACTGTTGGAGCTTAGTTTGAAATGTAATGACTGTGAGTTCAATTGTCAAATGTACGAGCAAATAAAATGCTGTGCTATGGGTAAACGGTTTAGTCCCAACTTTGCTTCTATTTTTATGGCAGAGTGGGAACGCCAACCCCTTGCAAATTGTGACAAACAACCCTATATCTACCTTCGATAGTTTGATGACATTTTTATTTTGTGGCAGCGTTCTAGAGATGATCCTAATATCTTCATCGTCACGCTAAATCTACATCATCCTAACATTAAAGGTCAGTCTGGATAGTATAGATTTTCTTGATGTTCCAGTCAATAAAGGCATCAATTTGGATATTACAAGATTTTTGGACTAAGGATACCCATCAACTTCTCCGTGCTAAGTCCTGTCATCGACCTCACACCCTCAAGGGGGTTATACAATCTCAAATAATAAGATTCTATAGGAATTGTAGCACCCTCTCTACATTGAACCAGGCTTGTTCTGTTCTCTTTAAGGCACTGCTTCCAAGAGGATATACAATGTGACGTCTTCGCAAAATTAAGTCTGAAACCCTTGAGAAACTAAATAGTTATAATGTATGTCAAGGTGTAGTTTCAGTACCTGTACGAAAACAACAGAACAGCCCTGTAATAGTGTCAGGCAGATCTTCAAAATGTATGAAGACTAGACTACGAAAAATCCTCATCTACATTCTCAAATATTTTGGATAAAATCTGCAAAATAATTTTGAAATCAAACTTAAACCTTACGACGATTTGTGATGACAAAATATTGTTTACGGACAAACAGTTGGACGGACGGACAGATAGATGGAACTGATTGTCATACCGCTATGCATTATGTGTCGTTAGGATAAAACAAAAACAGAATTTCATTTATTCTGGGAATGTGGTTTCATCCAAAATATATGGGATTATATGGAGAGATGAGCAACAAGCATGCTCGACTAAGTGTGATATTAGACATTAACAATGAAAAATCACTTTTGGATTGATTGATAGAAAAAATAAAATTTCTAAACCACTTATTAATAGCAATCAAATACGAAATTTATAAGCACAAAGCAAATAAACTTTTCAATTTCCCAAGGCATACAATGGAAGTTCCAAAGTTCCAGTTGTCCAATGTATTTAAATATTTAAATATAGACAATAATAGATACAATTCCTTTATTAAACGAGAACGAATGCTTTTTTGTTACTTTATTTGGATTGAATTCTCCTGAAAATGACTTCAATATTTAGTTTTCGCTTATAGTTAATTTGCTTTTGTATTGATTTATATATCGACAGCGTGAACAATGTCTTTATGACGACTGTTATATATATCTTTATCATGTCGGATCAAATAGCGAGAAACACGTATAAATGGCGATAGTATATATAAATACTGGATGAAATGCTATAATTCTTGTAAGTTATCGAAACATTTTATCTCCGCCTAGATATATTGTATATCTGAGTTGTGACCTGATGATACTTACTAATTGTAACAGTATTTTGTGAGCCAAAATTATTTTCTACACTACAGGTTGATTTCATTTTCTACATTACTACACGATCGGGCGTTGTTTTACTACTGTGGTTTTGTTCTACACTACTGGTTGAATGAATTTCTACACAACTGTTTGATTTTTAAGACACTACTGGTCAAATCTACACTATGGTTGATTTATTCCTCATTACTGGAAAATTATACACTACTGGTTCTAACAAGTGTATCCCCTTCCTCTGGGGGAAAATGTTAAATCCAGAAAACAATAGGTCCAAAGCTTTGGCGGCAATTGCAAGATACGTTTTGCAGACTTACAAACTACAAAGTATTGTGTAGCAATATAATAACGATAAATAACAAATAGATTTAAAGTTATGGACCGAAAAGCCCTGTAAGGTGCATGCACAGTCAATCATGAACTACCTCTAAACGATACGATTTCAAGAGTAGTGTATGCCATCGCGTAGAGACACAAAGAAAAAAGCTGGACAGGTCATGCTTTGAATTATTTAAGAAATAAAAATATATATAATAACAAAAGTATACTACATGAATATACCTATCGTATAATCATTACTTCTTAGATTTAGGCCATAGTCTTGCAACCCCAACTAAAGCTATATATCAATGTATACCTTTATTACTTCTAAGCAGTTTATTTTAACCGCATGCACGATCACGGCGTTTACCCTCCTTGTACTGTATTGCACTTTAGTTAATATAGTGCTCATTCTAATAGTATGTATTGCTGTAAGTTTGCATGCATCACATGTACAGCCAACTGGTACACTTATTTAAACTGCTTAGAATACCCCAACGAATGTTGCCCTTAAACAGTGACCAATATACCATCCCAGGTATTTGTAATAAAGTTATGCTTGAATTAACCGTCTTCGATTACTCTATAAAGCGAACTTTTTTTCTTCTGAATATGCTCGAAGCTACAGCGATCTGTGTTGGTCCTTTAATGTAATCTGGGTCATTTGTTGATGTTTTGAGATTTATACGTCGAGATTAGCAATGATAATGTGGGTGTTGATACATTTAAAAACCGATAAATCTTATAATGTTCTAGATATTGTCGCTGAGAAAAGTTTAATAGTTAAATCTCGAGTAGGCATTAATGCAATATTACTATTATTTCCGGTCAGAGTGCACATGTACTGGAGATCAGACTTGTCACCACATATACAGCTACCCGGTTCATTACAACAACAGAAACATAGAATCATGTTATTTATTAATTCAGGCATAAGCAAATCAAAGCGTCAGTAAAACTTGTCTCTTTTTCAAATAGTTAGTGTGTTTATTTTGTCATTGCCAACGTTGTTATAAAAACGTGATCTTGCTTGGAATTTAGTTTCACGGAAACACCATGAACTAAATTAGTCAATATGGCGGATTTATTCAGGAATACAGGAGATATCCTTCCAGTAAACATTCAACCCTTAAGTTAAAGTAACAAACTATCAAGGAATCATGGAATAATAATGATATAATAATACTAGAATGCCAACTATATATTTTGATAAATGCAGAGAAAAAAAATGCTTGCCTCCGCTGGGATTCGAACTCGGGTCGTCTGGGTTACAGGCCAACTAAACACGTATATTAAAACTATATCACTGTGTCAGTGCTTTATGTAGATAGAGATACGTTAGAATTCGGATAACAGTTCACCGTGAGCTTCTGTAGCTCAGTCGGTAGTGTTGGGCCTGTAACCCAAAAGAACCCGGATCGAACCCCGGGGGAGGCAAGCAATTATTTTTTTCTGCATTCAAAACATTAATTAAAATACAATCACGGAATCTTTTATTTAATTTTAAGTATCCCTTCTTATGAATTTTATCCGGTAGTGTCTGTGAACGTAAACTCAAACAAAATTCCACACAGACGACACTATTATGTACAATCCCTGGCGACAAAGCATCTGTTTCTTGAGCTATAATCGATTGTGGACATTGCATTAGCTAACTGACGCCAAAGATAACACACTCGTTCTGACGTGAGGGACTAAGATTTAGAAAGTTTATCTGATCCGACAGTCGGACAATTGACTTCCGAGATTAATCCGCGGGGAATCCCCAAATCGGACACATTGATGTTGCCATGGCGATGTAATTAGTTTACTCAGTTATTATTGAGATGAACACATGTCTTTTTGCGAAATGTGTCTTATACAATAGAAGTACGAGATAAATTGTATGCAGTAAGAGTATTGTTGATTAATATTTAGTTATTCCAAATATATATTGCATCAAATGCTTTTTATTTTGTTTGCTTTTCTAATGATCGGGCGAGCTATCGAGGATAGCACGTACTATTTTTACCAAGAGAGCTTAAAACTAAACAAA
>JAUELC010320667.1:0-14515 GCA_031471745.1 Cryptochiton stelleri
TTGGGGTTTTACGCCCTACTTAAGGTTATTTCACTTATATGACGGCGTGCCAGCCCAATGGGTGAAGGAAACCACCCCAACGCACTGGCAACAACATGGACAAGATACAAGACAACCACAGGATGCTACAACAGATCGACTTCTTGTAGCCCCTTAGCTCTGAGAGCACCAGGGCCATTGGAAGCTCCCTCCAACCGGCCGTTTAAACAGTGAATTGATAATACAAGAGCTTCGATTTGAATATTATAGTAGAGCTGAAAATTGCTCACCTGGTGGGTTTTACTAGAGCTTTTTGATAAACTAGGGGAGTGATTTCCTTATAGTTTCATATTAAATTGATTTATTTGTGAGAGCTGAAATTAGTATAGCTTATTTAGGAGAGCAGACAAGAAGGTGAGTGATCACTCTCCTCAAATGTCCAATATTAATTTTTATTAAAAGAAAAGCATTATATAGGTACACTGCTTGACTACAATATTCAGTCATTTACATTTTTATACCATTGCTATTTATTGTATTCATTTTATTTACTGTATTCAGGATAAAAATGGACAGTTAACACATTTTAAAAGTCTTTAAGAAAACAACATTACTTGAAATACAGGGTGATCAAGCTACACACAAGAGTCTCTGGAATAAAACATGTTCATTGCAACCATGGCAACAAGCCAACTAACTGTCTCGAAAAAGGTATGAGTTCAATGCGGCCAAACACACCAGTTGAGCAAATAATAGGTTTCCTTTTCTTAAGTAATAAAACGCGAAGCCTGCTGGATGATGCTGCCTTACTGAGAAGATGGGGGACAAACACTCGAGAAACGGTATTTTTCAAACACTTGGCCTGTAGAAAATTGATCTGTTCAAAGGAGGTGAGGCCTAAAATCTATTGCACCTTAGGAAGCGTTATCGTCACCCCGTAATCTTGTAGGATTTCCCGTATCACAGAATACTCATTATCCTCCTCACGACAACACTGCATCCACTTTAATTTGATAGAGTGAATGGTCCAAGATCAAATAAAAAAAACTTTTGAAGAAAATTCTTGCAGTAATATCGTTAAACTAAGATTATATCAAAAGCTATCATACTTTCAGTTGTAAGGTTTCAAAATTGAGGATCTGTTTTTTGGTCTTATTAAAAGGAATGTGATTAATTTTCTATAAGAAACAGCATTAAATCATTTATTTCTGTGTTATAAAAAAAAGAAACCAAAGATCATATCAAAGCCATTATACATTCATTTGTTAGATTCAAAACTGAGGAACTGTTGGGTTTTTTTTTCAACAAAATTTAAATAATGGTTATGGCCTTAAGGATTTTTCGTTACTTTTCCTCATTTACTCAATAAAAAAATACTCCAGTATTTGTAATTGTATTGATATTACAAGGAATATTATGAATATTGGTAAAACCTTGCAATCAATAATATTTGACAATTATCTGCTTTGTTAAACTCAAAAATACACCCATGAAAACACCATCGAGAGATTTGTTTATTTGATTGGGGTTTTACATCATACTTCAGGTTATGTCACTCATATGATGGTGTTCCAGTCCAATAGGTGAAGGAAACCATCCTCGAAGCGACTGGCAACAAATAATGAAAAGATACAACACAAGCACAGGACGTTATATATGGTACAATAAAACAAAATGTGCAAATTCAGAGTACTGGACACCACAACAGATCAGCTTTGGTTAATACTTTAGCTCTAAGAGCACCAGGGCAATAGGAAGCTCCCTCCAACCGCCCACCCATGATTAAGATTTGTTTGTTTGATTGGAGTTTTACGCCGTACTTAAGGTTATTTCACTTAAATGACAGCGTGCCAGCCCAATGGGTGAAGGAAACGAAACCCCTGGCAACAAACAATAACAAGAAACAATAACAAGAAACAAGACAATCACAGGACATAACAGAACGCCACAACAGCTTCTTGTTGCCCCTTAGCTCTGAGAGCTACAGGGCAACACGAAGCTCCCACCAACCACCCTCCCCCATCATTAAGAGAAACATACAGTATAATTATGTGAAATCAATCTGACACCATGTACATGTAGGTCAATGTAAAGAAAATTCTCTCCCAAGAGATTGCCAAATATAAAATGTATTTGTTGATTCAGGTTATTTTACTCATATGACGGCGTGGCTGCCCGTTGAGCTAAGGAAACCACCTTTGACAATGCAAGATAATAACAGGACGTATTCAATGGTACAATAAGACACAGTGTAGAATTACAGCACCAAACATCACAGAGAAATCAAGTTCGGAAATCGCCAAGGCAACATTTACGATTTACAATTGTTTAACAAAATGGTGTAAATAACAAGTGTGTAAAATGAAGTGTTTATAGAAAAAGGAAATTGCAAAAATAATGGAAACATGGAATCTTAAATGTCAAATGGAAAAAAAAGACAGTTTTTTAGAAGAACAGATAAAATATTTGAATAAGGAGGTTGCTTTTACATGTTTATATGATGTTCATATTTCATGGATCATGTAAGAAATGAAAAACGTGACACTGATTTTTTTTGTACACCTTTTTACAACTTCTTTGTCAGTTAAAAGATAATATGAAAAATGTCTTCCTGAGTTGGTGTTGAATAAATCATTATTGTGCCTGAAATTACCCAGGAAAATGGTTTTGTAAATTTTTTATACAAACTTTGTGAAATATTTACATTTGAACGCACAATAAATATTGTCTCTAAGGTAAGTCTCTAACCTTGCAGGCCTTCTGGTTCAGGGCCACATGTTGTTTTTAGCGTCTTATCACTGGAGGAACATTATTTTTCCAACAGAGCAAAACACTTAACATTTTATGGTTGTGTAACAGTAAGTATGGCTAGTAACTGTTCGAGTACACCCCCGTCATATAAGTGAAATACTCTTGAGTACGGCATAAAACACTAATCAAACCTTACAGAGTTATCATACTTGATTCTGTGATTCAAATAAGGGGGACAAATAAATATGACAGGAAATCAAAGCAATGTTAATTGCTGTTGTATGTTTTGACATTATCTGACCAAGAAACATCCCTCAGAAGATGGTAACAATAGTATGAGGGGTTATGGGAAGGAGGGAGACATAATTTAGGTATTAAATGTTCCATATAAGATCTCTGATAACTGTTGAATTGCTCAGCCTCCATGTGTAAGATTTGTTGGTGTTACAATAAGTCCAGCAGCACAGTGAATACTTCACCAAATAAAAGGAAGAGATGTCATCTATAGAGCTTTCTCTTTATTTTTGCTGGAGAATTCCTCTTTTTTATTCTTGCACCTACGTCAAAAAGTTGCATTTTATACTGGATTATGTTTCTTTTTAATAATGCAAGAATGGTAAAAAAATATGAATTAACAATTAATTTTATTACTTTCAGCCCAAAGACGCAAAGAGTAAATTTTCAGTCATGATTCAAAGCCAAATTCAAAGATTTATCATTGACATAGTTTGTTGTTATATATCATTATATTATACATCAACCTTACATGTATATGCATCATTATCACTGAATTATTTTGAAGCCGGCTGTCTGAATATACAAATATCAAACCAATTAGATGATCTATAATCTTGTCATTCATGTTTCATAAAGCATTTTAACATCCATTTGTATTGCTATTAATTAGCAACATTTCTTTATTAAATGTGGCATTAATCTTTGCAACATAATTAAGCAATAAAGTCACATGACATGACCTTTAATTGTACTTTGACTCGTATATTTTTAACCACAATGCCCCTCTGATATCCCAATCCTTCATAATAAATTATTGTTTTTAAATTATAAGACATGCAACTAATCATCTATTTCTTCCATTAATCAGCAGAATTTGACATTATGACCTTGAAGGGGGGGGGGGGGGGGGGGGGGGTACACATTTAACAGTTTTATTTGAATTCAGGATTGGAATGTATTGAAATACCTCCGTCTCGTACTGTCAATTGGTTTCCCTTGATTTACTCTGTTGTATGACTGGTCAGTCACATTACATACAACTGTATGTCATTAAGCAGGCTCAATTGTTTTTGGATTCATTGGGATATGATCGCCAAATTCAGCCAATCAAATCACTGCATTCAGCATGGAACCCACAGAAATGTAGTTATCCATGAACAATAAAAAAGTAAAACATGATTCAATGAAAAATACCAAACAAGTTTTATGGCTTTAAGAGTTTTAAAGGTATTAATGTAACATGTAGACAAAGCAGTTCAATGTTCTACACAATTATTATTTTTTATGAAATATTTGAAAAAATGTTTGATCAAATGCATGATGTTTAAATTTTATTGTTAAACCTCATGTCAAATTGTTTTGTTCTCATTGGTCGAGAACACGTCACGTGGTATACTGCAAATCATGACGTTGCGTGATTTCAGTCGCTGCCATGCAGCAATAGTAATGTTGCACGCTGGAGCTTGAAACATGACATTTATTTTGCTCCTCGTCAAATTAAATTATTAAAAAAGTGTTGCAAGTTTGAGAAAGGAAGATCATGATTTGTCAAATCTCGCCCTTTGATGTTTAATCAATGTCTCGACCTGAAAATCATGATGTTCCATTCTCAAACCTGGAATACTTATATTATATCTCAGATGCTCAAACTAATTTACTGTGGAACAAAATCGAATCAGAAATATTTTCTGTGGAAATTTTTAGGATTTTTATATGATTATTAAATGATATAACAACAACTCCCACATTTAAAAAACAGAAATCAAATTTGTCAGAAAAATGAGTCAGCTTATTTCTATGGTTCCTCGACTTTTGACATTTAAATGATTGATTTCATCCAAAATTTATCACACATTGTTTGAAAAAGCAATGCAGCATGGATTTTCTTTCTTCTTCCATAATTTTCTAGTGATATCTCTAGTATTAGGCATGCAAGAAATGGTTTAATCAATGGAGAGATGTAACTACACAAGCTGAAGATGATCGATTTCAGAGTTTATATGCAAATCAAATCAAATCAAACTTTATTTTACCTTGCAGACATACAAACAAAAAAATACCAATAGCCTAAAGGCCCTGTAGTCCGACTAGGACATAAAGTTAACATTTATAAAGGGAAGTGAGAATAAAACTTACTACTTTTAAAGTCTATTCGCAATATTTGCAAGCACTAGTGAGGGAAGAAGCCTACTGGTAATACAAATCTCACGTACAAAAATTCTACATTTCTATATCTACCAATGAATTGACCATTGAAGGAATTTTAGGAGATAGGCTGCAGGCACCAATTACAATATCTCAAATTTCTTTAATAATTCATATCTAATTGAACTTCAAAGTAGCCTGGAGGATAGCTAGAGGGTTGAAATAAAGTTATGCAAAAATCCATCCGGATTTATTTTCTGGAGCGTGTTGAATTTCAAAGCTTCCAATGTTATCAGTACACTCGACTAAACAAAATATAGATTTATGCATTTGTAATTTTCATCACACCTCCAGGCCACACTACACACTAAATCATTATTTTTTACCAAAGTTTGCTTCCACATGGAAAATTAAATTAGTCTATATTTTTTTTTGTCCTGAATTCATGTACATGGAGACAGGAAATTGGGTGATTATGTTTTTGTTTATTTGATTGGAGATTAACATGTAGTTTTTGTTATTTTCCTCATATGGCGTCCCAGCCCAATGTGTACGTGACGTCAATGGCAACAAACAACGACAAGATGTAAAACAAACACAGAATGCAAAACAAGATGCAATAAAACAAAGTGTACTAATTTACAGTGCTAGACGCCACAACAGATTGTCTTCATATTGCCCCTTAGCTCAGAGAGCACCAGGCCACAGAAAGCTCCCATCAACCACCTGCTTTTAATTCATGGACTATTTTTGTCAATTCTAATAATGCTGAATTTTACAACCATCTCAATGGCCATTTTAACAGGATCTATATTTAGGTCTATTATTCACAACAGAAAAGGTCACTGGTGGTAGGAGCCTCAAGTGGTGACTCTCTGGTACAATCAATTCCAGCAGAACAAATCAGGCAACTAGTTCAACTAGTTCAGCCTATAATTCTCCAAAATTAATTAATATCAATAGCATAGTCAAAAAATATGGCAAGGTTAGAAAGATATTATTTAAATATTTAAACCCACTGAATGATCTATTACATTACAGCACAGCAAAGGCTGATGGTGTCACTCTAAACCAGCCTATATATTATAGATCAAATTCAACAATTAATAATAATTGCTAAAATTAATAGATTTTGAGACCAAACAAGAATGTAGTTTCTGCTTGAATCAGAGCTAGGTTGCTGATTGTCAGCCAAACGAAGGTTACATATTGTTTGTCATACCACGTTTTGCTTAAACTGTACCCACTAGGATACAAATATTGGATTGCTGAAGACCAATCATCTCTACCTATAGAAATATTGTAAAGCAATGGGGAGAGCCTTTGAGGAGAGTGATCAATCACCATCACCTTCAGCTCACCTATAAAATCATTTAGGACATGTTAGGTACACTGTTTTCAGTTCTCTCTGAACAACACACTTTGTGTGATGCTAAATCACTTGCCTAGTTGATCAAAAATCTCTCAGAAAACCTTATAATTGAGCATATTTTAAATCTCGTCTCAAATTCAAAGGCAAGACCTGCACAATGGCCTTTAAATCAGTAGCGTTTGATCTAAACATTAGTTCTATATATGTTAAAGAAGAGGACTGGAATAACAAATCTCTATGCTAGGGGGGTCTGTTCACTGACAAAGACATTTGCCATTAATTACCTCCCTTTGGGTGGTCCCTTTCATCTCAATCAAATACATCAACTGCCTATCAAAGGATGTGAAGGAAACAAAGGATGACAAATATAGTAGAAACCTATGTCAATGAACATGGACACGCACAATAAGATGTGGAGAATTATACGACAAAAAGCTACTGCAGTTTCTGACCTGTGTGATCTGTCAACATCAAAGAACAATTCCGTTCCATATGCTGAAGCAAATATACTTTTCTTTGTTTGTTTGTTTGTTTGTTTATTTGGTGTTTAATGTAGTACTCAAGGGTATTTCACTTAAATGATGAGATTATCCACTTCTTGCTTTACTTAATACGATAGAAAACCGAAATGAAACCTTGTAAAAACCACCCTCATGATAGCCAGAGTCACCTCGTTTGACTTCTATATATACCTGTGTGGCATTGGGTGACTTGAACCCTTGTGGTACATCGAAGGAGGATGAGCAGTCCAACACTCTAGACACTGAGCGGGCCATATATATGTTTCTTATTAGTTTACTTTGTCTATTACATCATACTTAAAGGTAGTTACACAAAGTAGTTATAGGACATTTCAAAACTCCTTGTTGGTGTCTTAATATCAAATTCACAGATTCCTAAAAATCAGCTTTATAATTGTAGTTTAGGGCTAGAGTTTTGAATGTATTTGCAATGATATTATACAAGGCCTAGCGAGAAGAAACAAACTTTTCAAATTGGGATATTGCCGGTGTTCGGGCTATGTTTTTGCCAGTCGAATGTCCGAATTATTTAAAAAAAGCAAAAAAATAGCCCAATATTCGGGTTAGGTTTGGGTATCTTTTGGTTTTTGACTATCACAGATGTATTGAACAAAACATAAACTTCTACCATTTTTAACCAGAATACATGTACGCAAATTTATATTTGTGTTAAATTTGGCATGTTTTAGATGCAAAATTATTAAAAAAAAATAATTTTCCTTCTAACAGTTATGGCCATTAAATATAATTACCCTTCTGGTTTAAAAAAAAAAAAAGGAATGGGCATTGAACACAACCAATCATAGAAGTAATGGCCATTACACAAAATATTCCTGCCATTACAATTTAATGGGGGCCTTAATAATCAACGTTTTAAGGGTTATTTAATGACCCTGATTAATGGAGAAAAAAAAGCCATTACATTTTAATTGTACGAATCTAATGGTAGCATACCATTAATTGATTCATCTAAATAATGGGTTTGTTGCCATTAAATGAATTGAATTACTAATGGGCATCTTTAATGGCATTAAGTTTGCAAAATCTTCCCATTAATATTAATGGAATCACATTAAAACCGTGTTAATTTGACCCTTAATAATCAAGGTTTTAATGGGGTAATTAATGGCATATATTTAATGCTATTTTAATACATGTTTAATGGTGCTGCATCCAGCAGTGTTTTATCAACTTTTATCATTTTCAGCTTCAATAAATTCACATTATGAAACACCTACATGTTGTAAATAAATGAATATAAATATACAAACCTTCAACATTTTAGCGAAATGCACAGTTGTCTCCTCTTGGTGTGTAAAGAGGATGGGTCTGTTGACATTCAAAGATTTCAGTGTCTTATTTTGATTGAGGACTGTAGCAAGAGCTATTATACTCTCTATTGTCTGAAATCACAAACATAATCAATAAAATAAGGACATCATAAATATTCTATGTCAGGGGAGAGAATAGATTTGTTGACATTCTGAGATTTACATTACAAGAACATTAGCCAGAGCTACATGTACATGTATTATACATGTACTCTATTGGCCAGAAAAAAAGCAAATACTACATAAAAGTAAAGGAATAAGAAAAAATTCCAACATTCAGTTTATTTACAACATATCATGGGAATCCATATACATGTATCATGTTTTCTTATTCAGTAACTAAACTAATTCCACTGAAAGATGTTAAAAAAAGACAAAAATAACAAAAAATAGATGCCCAAGGGCAACATGTCGAGCCCAGGTTTTGCATGAAACATGGTTGACATTTGACCTCTATGTGAGGGGCCACAGACAAGGGTCTTGCAACCAACACACAGTTTCATCATGTTAAACAATTGTGGCCCATCATGGTTAACATTTCCACCAAATTATTTGCTACATGGCAAAGTTACAGTCCGGATAAGGTCTATTGTACATGTAGTTTATTTTAAAGTTTGACTTCTAAGTGTGAGCTTGATCTTGGAGCCACAGACCAAGGTCTTGCACACGACATTCTCATCTTGGTGAACATTTGTGCGAAATTATTTTAAAATCCTTCGATAAGCAACAAAGTAACAGCCCAGACAAGGTCTATTGTAGCTTTTTATTAAGTTTGACCTCTAAGTCTTAGTGTGACCTTGACCTTGGAGCCACAGACCAAATTCTTTCATGCAACCCACAATCTGATTCGCGCAAGATCCTCTATGTACTACGTGATCATAAAGGATCTCTGAGGCTCTGTGGGGACATTTTGAAAGCGATCTACGTTAGGTGGTGATGTCATGTACTACACACATTAGACCACACCAAGCACAGGGACTCAATACCATGTAGCGATACATGACATTGTGTATAAATACCTGCATACGGATTCGTTAACAGACAGTAAACTCTGTGTAACATGACATTGTGCACCCCACTGTCTCATCATGGTCAACATTTGTGCCATATAAAGTGTTTACAGCACAAGGTCTAAAATAGCTTTTTTTTAAAGTTTGACCTCTATGTGTGACCTTGACCCACGGAACAACGTCTTGCACGCAACACACTGTCTTTGTGCCAAATTATTTTGAAATCCTTAAATAAACAACAAAGTTACAACCCGGACAAGGTTTATAACAGTTTTTGTTGACCTCTAATTAAGTGTGACCTTGACTTTGGAGCGTCTGATCATGGTTAACATTTGTGCCCAGTTATTTTTAAATATTCTGTTACAGAAAAACGTGACAGCCTGGACAAGATCGGACGGACGGACACACACCAACACACACACAGAACGGAACCGTCAATTGTGGCAACTATATCGAGATAAATTTGCATTCGTCAACAAAACATTTTCAGATATGGTGAGCAGAAAAGGTACATTCAAGCTTTCTTAAAATCAACAGCCTCATTAATGTATTGATAATGTTATGCAAGGGACGTACACATACATGCATCGCATTTAAAACACACTCAAGGGGCATAACTTCTTAAAATCACACTTAAGGGACATAAATTTTACCAAACATTCCGGAGTAAAGTTTATCAAAACCATGAATATGCATGAGATGATTACCAGAACTAGACTTCCAAAAGCATTATTTGTTAGCTTGGTGTCTGAACTATGTGTCATGAAAAGTCATTTAGCATTTAATTTTATTTTGATGTGTCTAGTTTGCTTTATTGGGGTTTTACACCGTACTTAAGGTAATTTCACTCATATGACGGCATGTGATGCGTCTAGATAAATCCTGTTAATCTTCATTAATCACAATATTGTTTATATGTGGATTATTTTTCAAGATTCCACACTTGGCAGCTTAATAGGGAGTTGTGAATAGCAATAGGACTACAAATTCATGTAGTTCTGCATGAAGAACACGCTTACATATACTTACAGTTTAAGTCAGATAAAACACTCATGTTACACATATTTTCACTCAGTGAAAGTTACTCATGCTTTATCTTATACAAATATAGATATAGATAAAGATATATTTATCTCAGCTAAAATAATTTTGTTTTTCCTGGAAATTTTTTGAATGTTGTTTCTTTTACATAATGATAAAGAAGGGTGAGTGGTGTACATGTAGGTGGCCGGCATTCTGATGCCTGATTGAGGGTTGTGTGGCTAAGGTTCCTCAGCCCTGATCTCAATACATACAAATGTGACAGTTACATATTTAACAATTAAAATTTTTATGAAGGATAAATTATATACTTGCGCTAATGCAGAATCATGACAGGTTGTGGAATAAATCGGAATAAAAATAAATGAAGCACATAACAAATTCAAACCTAAATTTAGAATCAAGTTTTAGATTACTCTGACAAGTGCAGACAATGTTTTAAGGAATACTGATGGATTATTGGTAAGAACTTTGACGGAAAGACGAAGCATTCGAGATGATCAAGAAGCCGTGTCACACTGATAAATCTTTCAATTGCGAAATAGCGATCGATCATTATGGAAGGTAAAATTGACAATTGCAGCAGTCCTACTGACATGTAGGCTCAATGTCACTACAATCTATTTTCAAGCCATCATCTTTAGTTTGTTATCTGGTCTTATTGTTTCGTTACGCTAAAACGAGACATGCAAATTACGGGCCTCTGCAAGTTTTTTTGCCGTGGCTGACCAGCTACACCTCGGCACACACCTCGGCAATTGCCAATTGCCGAGGTGAATTGGTAGGGCTGTTCCTGCACTGGTCCCAGTCTGCAAAACTTTCTATACTACATGTAGCAGCATCTATTCTCACAAATAAAGTGTTATTTCAAAACAACAAAAAGACCGTTAATGGTCACCTTCTCAACAACGCCAAAACATTTTAAAATTCTAAATCTGATAAATTGTTTGACAATTCTTCCAGCACGTAATTATATTATTTTCTGACTTACCAAATCTGTATCTCCCAAATCCAAGGATTCCAGTGTAGTGTTGACTTGAAGGGCTTGAGCTAAAGACATACCCCCTTTGTTACATATCTTATTTCCATTCAGTCGTAGTACCTTCAACGTCTGGTTATCCTAGAAAGTATTAAAAGAAACACCTTGCTTCAAATACATTTATTGATTGGTGTTTAACTTAGTGCTCAAGGGTATTTCACATATATGACGGAGGTGTACTCCATCGCTAAAAAAGTCACACTAACACAACCATAAAATGAGGAAACTTTACAAATAATTTGGTGTAGGCTTCACTTTTTGGGAGGGCTTTTTGTGCTTTACAGAACAGAATTATAATTAGAAAAGAAAAGAATAGAATTTATTTAACGTTGGTTTTATAACGATTAACATTAGCTCACTTGGGAGCTATTTTCGCCGACAAATTCTAAATTTACAAATTTAATATGACAAAGATAACATAAAAAGATGTATAAAAATAACATTAATAGATATACACACAATCTACAGATACAATTTAACATTAATACCATTGAAGTAGCCCGCCCGCACAAGCATGAATTTTAAAATATACATAAATATGCTTCATCCCCAAATTGTTAGTCGTATTTTAAAATGTGTTTTAAATTATATTTTATTTTTATATATATAGAAATGAACTTTATTAAGTAGAGAGAATGAATAAATGAATGTTTTGCTTTATTGTGTTAAACCAAAAACGGAGCTGCAGCATATTTGGTAGGTAATGAATGCTTTCAAAATAAATAGTCCTACAACATTTTTTTTGTATTTGTTTCAATCAGTTTAACAGCCGTAAATTATTTATTTTTTGGGGGGAACAATACTACAACAATAACAAAAATGGGATATCATTACAACGAGCCAGTCTTGGACCATCCACTTCCGGCCTAAAATAGGCATCCTCTACCAACTGAGTTCCAGTCCTGGCTAACAAAATGTTGCCTCAGTAGAACACCTGTATCAAAGACACAGGATCCAATATCCCAGCCAGTACCCCACAGAGCACACGGAATCAAATACCCCAGGCAATACCTCACAGAGCACACCGGATCCAATACCCCAGCCAGTACTCCACAGAGCACACAGGATCAAATACCCCAGCCAATACCCCACAGAGCAACACCGAATCCAATACCCCAGCCAGTACTCCACAGAGTACACCGGATCTAATACCTCAGCCAGTACCCCACAGAGTACACCAGATCAAATACCCAGCCAGTATCACACAGAGCACACCAGATCCAATACCCCAGCAGGTACCCCACATAGCACACGGGATCAAATACCCTAGCCAATACCCCACAGAGCAACGGAATCCAATACCCCAGGCAGTACCTCACAGAGCAAACTGGATCCAATACCCCAGCCAGTATCCTGAAGAGTACACCGGATCCAATACCCCAGTCAGTACCTTGAAGAGTACACCAGATCCATTACCCAAGCCAGTACCTCACATAGCACACTGGATCCAATATCTCAGCCAGTACCCCAAAGAGCACACTGGATCCAATACCCATCCAATACCCACAGAGCACACCAGATCCAATACCCCAGCCAGTACCCCACAGAGCACACAGGATCAAATACCCCAGCCAGTACCCTCAAGAATACACAGGATCCAATACCCCACAGAGCACACCGGATCCAATACTCCAGCAGGAACCCCACAGAGCACACATGATCCAATACCTCAACCAGTACCCCACAGACCACACAGGAACAAATACCAAAGGATGGGCATACCCCACAGAGCACACGGGATCAAATACATGTACACCAGGCAGTACTCCACAGAGCACAACGGATCCAATACCTCAGACAATACCCGACAGAGTAAACTGGATCCAATACCTTGCTCAGCCAGTACCACACAGAGCACACTGGATCCAATACCTCTGCCAGTACCCCACAGAGTACACTGGATGCAATACCCTAGCCAGTACCCCACAGAGCACACTGGATGCAATACCCTAGCCAGTACCCCACAGAGCACACATAATCCAATACCTCAGCCAGTACCCCACAGAGCACACCAGGTCCAATGCCCCAGCCAGTACCCCACAGAGCACTCCAGATTTAGTGCCGCAGCCAGTACCCCACAGAGCACACCGGATCCAATACCCCAGCCAGTACCCCACAGATTACACCAGATCCAATACCCCAGCCTACTGGCCTTAACCAGCACATCCAATACCCCAGCCAGTACCCCACAGAGTATACCGGATCCAATACCTCAGCCAGTACCCCACAGAGCACACCAGGTCCAATACCTCAGCCAGCACTCCACAAAACACAACAGATCCAATACCCCAACCAGTACCCCACAGAGCACAACAGATTTAATACCCCAGCCAGAACTCCACAGAGCACATTGATACCCACTACCCCAGCCAGTCAGAGCATCTAGGGGGTTTGTATCCAAGGGGGAAATGCTGCATGTAGAACCTGTAGAGCTTTAGCTATGTGCGCTGCATCTTTCTCGGTGATGTCATTACAGATTGGGTTCTTGTTGAACAATATGTGATTTATAGTACCGATTGTAGGGAATTCCCCTAATTTGCGGTTTTTTGATTGGTTGAGTTTATCCTGGACCAATTAGTTTAATGAGGAAATCAGGGGAACCCCCTACAGCCGTTACTACAAATCGCATCATGAGAATGCACCTTAACTCAAACCCTATCAGTACCTGTAGAGCTTTAGCAATGTGCACTGCGTCTATCTCTGTAATGTCATTACACATTAGGTTCTTGGTGTACGATATTGTATCATCATAATGATGATACAATAACCATAACCCTATCAGTAGAGCTACCTGTAGAGCTTTAGCTATGTGCGTGGCTCCAATCTCGGTGATGTCATTACACATTAGGTTCAATTCTGTTATTGTCACCGTGTCCTAAAAAAGAAAAGAAATCATTTTACTTGTACTTAGATATTAGTTTTTTTAAAACATATTCAAACTTACATGTATATGAGTTATAAGACAATAACTAAACAAGTTCATGTTCAACTGTACTATAGATGGCGAGGAAATGTCTGCAAGATGCCATGAAACTATCATGATGACATCATATATAGAATATGACTCTGCCAAAATATGTGGACCCCGC
>JAUELC010320777.1:2063-14508 GCA_031471745.1 Cryptochiton stelleri
CCCCCCCGCGAAAATGTATCACAAAGCATGCTGATGCACTTGTGAGAGTCCAAGCTTGACAGTGTGGTGTATACTACATACCTATCACTTATCAACGGGATTATACAATTGTTCGCAACTTTCACTTCATATCTTCCCAAGAAGGCTGCCACAACTATACAGCCAGTATTAGTCAAACCATTGTGGGGAATTATTGGATTATTAAGGCTTGAGAGGACACAAATAGGCTAAACGAGAAGCCAATATTGTGATAATGGATGTACTTCAAGCGTCATAACATGAGGTACACCTATGAAAAGGGGAGAAAAATACAATTAACTCAAGGACAACCTTCCGCCAGATATTATTTTTCGTTGAAGTGAACACAAAATTAAATCAACGATATAACAAGCCCATTTGTGTCACGACGTCTGTTGTGGAAGTCATCTCAGCCATACGAATCTATTTTAGAATCGATATAAATTACACATATCGTCAAGCATGGTACGCTCGATTGGTACTTAAAGATACGTTGATATAGGTTGTAGGATTTTACGCCGTGATTAAGGTTGTTTCATTCGTATGACAGCGTGTCCGTCCAGTGGGTGAAAGAACGCACTGTTCACGTGGAACCATTGCGGAACATCGAAGGGGGACAGTATATATGTAGTCCATCAGGCGAATGTTTTAGAATTTAAAGTCAACAGTATAGGCCTACATTGGAAGCCGCATCATAATTCCATCTTTCAAAGAGAATGGTAAAAAAAAGGGTTTGTTCGACTCGCTATAAGCCTCACTCACCTTCCCGGGCTTGCGGAACTTTACTGTTCATATTCCCCATATCTTTGAAGAATATTTCACGGTTTAAAGTGAACATGATACATTGGCAGCCACAACCTTATTCCATCTTTCAATGAAAAGGATAAAAACAAAATAGTTCACCAGTGAACTCACTTGGGACCCCCGTGCACTTAGTGTAATACTTCCAATGATGAAAATCATCATTAATAAAATGTGTCCATTTAGTTACATATTAACTGGTTGACACGGTTTGTCAATATCTCTAATTAGACTGTTTTTTTTGGTCCAGAAAATTGTTTGTCTGTTTTTGTCTAAATAACTAACAACCAAGATCACTTGTGTAACACTATACAATTACGAAGTAATTCTTATGTCATAGACTAATATCCATATTTTGGACTTGAACAAAAACAAAACATCAAATAGCTGAAGAAGAGTAAATTCCAAGTCATACAGTGAACAATGTTGTGCATTGTATATTACAGAATAGTAATCGTTTGACAATTGTTCACTTGAGCAATTAGTAGTGGCAAACAAATAGTTTTTTTTTTTGGTATTCTTAATAGTGTTTGGACACCCATAGACATATGGATGTGCGTGCCTTGTTTTACTTGCAATCAATATCTAGCAGTTCACTCATTACAACCATTACATTTGTACAATTTATTATCACCCGATCCACACATCATCTAGCTTTCGTTACTAAGGGCAATCAACAGTCTAACTCCACAAACACCAGCATGTGAAGACTGCACATGAGACTGTCAATCTGTTTAAGTGTGCCAAAGTGATCAGTTTGTACAATGGTTACCCGTTTGTTCTGGCAAAATTGAAATAAACATGGCCTAACGATTCAATATAAACCCGTCTCGCATGTACGCTCCATCAATACTTCACGCTCCCTCAATACTTCATGTTCCATCAAAACTTCACGCATGATACTGGTACCATTTAAAACGGGAGAGAAATGTCCGTTTTTGGTCAACCTTCTGACATAGATTCCTTGTGAGATATCCAAATATTTAGGAATAGTACCTATCGGATATTGTGGCGTGATCAATAATTAAGAGTTCAACTGTTATTAACTTGTCATTTATCCGTTTATAATAAACAATGCTGAAAGCGTCTTTTTTTGGTGTAGTATTGTCCTAGCGGTCATTACGTACATGTAAACAACAAGCTCACTGCGTATTTCAATGACGAACACAAACAGTTAAACATCGGCTGGGTCGATCGCATTCTTATGGGTGGAACTATCTAGTTGGTTCCCATAGAGGTTCGTGTCTGACGAGACGCGTTTAAAAGCATGCATCCGTACAATTGTCTTGAATTTAAACATCAAACCCCCGGGTTTCGTTTTTTGTCGATGTAAATGGGGAATTTGTGTTAGGAACTTCTAAGGCTGCCATGAGCATATTCGAAATGACTCCAAATTTAAATCAGTTATTTCGTGGATTAACGTCGGAAGATATATCTCATCAAGTCCAACTTTGATCTGCCACGACCAAACGGCTTAAATAAAAATCTCATATATTTTTGGGCGGACGCTCTCAGAACGCCTAATCTCGGACGAAACATTTCGGACCGTTTTCATTGAAATCACATCGGCCTAGGGCTGTTCGTGGCAAAATCAGACTGACTTGTCTATAAGAATTTACAAGTACTTTCACACTGTCTGTAACATTACAACTGATAGATACAATATGTGCACCGTATATTTCGCTAGAAACTAAAATCGTTTTGGCGAATGTGATCAGCGGTTGATCAGCTGCACCGCCACGGTGATTATTGAAATATAAAAATGGAAATATGTCATGTTATAACATATGTTGCTTGTCAAATTATGTTGATCCGATTGTTCATGTAATGATGCGGAATCTTAGTGCATAATAGACTGCAAAAAGTGGATAATTCTACTTCAGTATATACAATTGACACAACCTAGATGCAACCCTTCTACATCAATGTGTCGATTTGTCCACAGTGTATATCAACCTATCATTGCACACCATCGTGTCCTTGCCTTTTACATCGTGACAGACTAAAATACTAAAAGCATTACTTCTCCGTCAATAATAGTAGGAATTGCATTGACATTCTCAAATATTGTAGTTGAAATGTTATGGGGCAACTAACACATTACAAGTTCTACTTCTCTGTCAATAATATCCGGAACTACATGAACTGCACAGATAAGATATTTTGATCTACACAGAGCTTAGCATATCCGGATTTTAATTCGGCCTATGGCAGAAAGATCATATGGAGGGTGCAAATGCTATGGAGGTTACTAGCATATTTAGCGTACCAGATTGGCAAAGGATCTTTGGAGCCAACACAAAAATTAAGTCAGCGCGTTTTTATAATTTTACCAATGGAAGAAAAGTAACGGCGGTGGGATGGGGGGCTAATTTTACCAGGGTCACGGGGTTTGATCCAATGGAGTGGGCCTAGATCTAGAAGCAATTACTCACTAAACCAAGGTTTGGATTACCATTCTAGATGCACGTGGTTACCTTATAACGATAATTAGACTATATAATAGTGTTGGCTTTATCGATATTTTGTGTGTTTCATCTGTATATCAACTATGGAGAAGACAGTATGGAAGATTTTAACTCACCGTTCCAGCGCGGTTGACAAATGGTGCGTTATATTTGCTGAATTAAAGACATATTCGAGTTTTTCAAAGTCAAGGAAATCTCATCTTTCCGGGGCAAGGCTGAAATCACCACAAACATTGTAATCACCCTTGCGACGCTTACTGCCTCTCGGTGGTCAGACACAGATACAAGTGAAATTGAGAAAATGAATAGGTCAATCAAATACATGTACTACTTCTTAGGCGATGTATTGCTTCTGCCTGAATATCTTGATAAACCGAGGAGAAAAAACATCCTTCTTTTAGAACAGTGGCTCAAATTATGCTTGTTCTTGATTCTCTGTTACCGTGGCGATATTCAATTTCTGCCATACTTCGTTGAAAAAACGTTTCCCGTTTATAACTGTGTTGGTCGTGTGCAGAGGGATATAACACCATTGCTAACTCGACTTTTTTGTGATCAGCATGTGTTTCCAGTCAAAATCCGTTGATCCGATTGTTCAAGTTCAATGCAAGGTCTTTATTTCACCGACATATAATAATACATAGTTAGTTTATGCGTACAAATAAGTCAGCGGGATTAAAAACCCCAAGGGTTTGTTTTATCCGAAAGAAAAAAATGTAGACAATAAATAAGAAAAGATTACAATTAGACAATTCAATTGAATATATAAGATATAATGAACTGCTATTAAGTAAGTCATAAAACAATAACATCTGTACAAAAGAATTAGTGAACCGAAATTATCACAATGCATTATTCAGCAGGTATAGTTTTAACTTAGATTTAAAAGGAACAGTAGATATGTAGGATATCAGATTTGAGGGCAGACTATTCCATGACAGGTCCAGCTGTAAAAAAGACTCACAAGACAACATTGACTGGTAGTGTTCAATACGTAAAATAAATTCAGATCCTTTTTGTACCATGGTTGTGTACATCAGAAATGTTTGTAAGGTATGTTGAAAACTGTACAGGTAATATATATGAATGGTGAATGAACGTATGAATAAATAAAAGAGATTGAAATCTATAAGTACAATGCAAAGGTACATTTCCTAATTTCTCCCAAAGATGATCAGTACGAGTGTTGCTATGGGAATAATTGATTAAATGAAAACAATAATTTTGTAATCTAAGAATGGGAGTAAGATGGGTTTTGAATGTATTACCCCAGATAATATTACAATAAGTTATGTATGGGAAGAAAAGCGAATAGTAAAGCGTGTACAAAGTGTGTTTGTTTAAACAATCCTTGATACAGTATATTACACCAACGTTTCTTGATAGTTTTTTTTTATTTAATTGATGTGCGTCAACGAATCCAATTTATCATTAATATAAACACCAAGAAATGTAAAAGAGTTGACAGATTCAAGATTAGCATTTAATACTGTACTTCAGGTAAAGTTCCATGCCGAGCTTTAATATTAGGCTGTACAAGCATATACTTAGTTTTGCCAATATTAAGGGATAGCTTGTTTGCAAACAACAAATGGAATAATGATCCTAGTTCTCGTGTTAAGTTTCTAATCAATATATCTGGATCAGTATGAGACATAACCACGCTAGTATCATCGGCAAAGAGGAGAAATTTTAATTATTGAGATGATTGTACAATGTCCTTTATGTAAATAAGAAACATAATTGGACCAGGTATAGAACACTGAGGAACACCACAGATCATATCGCAACTTACAGATGAGATTAGATAATACGATATTTTTACTAACCTTTGAAAGGTCAAGAAATATAACGAGACTAAATAATTTAGCCACTTTAGATTTTATTAGATTATTATATCAAGAATTGCATGGTGGGTTGAGTGGTTTGGTCTGAATCCATACTGACAGAGATTAATAATGCTATTCATTGTCAGAAAGTCAGTCACCCGGACTGGTACTAGATTTTCAGTTTCTTTACTAAAACTAGACAAAACTCAAATAGGGCGGTAATTTTTACATAATTGCTTATCTCCAGACTTAAAAATGAAATGATGCAGTATGTTATATAATGTTATTAGTCGATAATTCAACTTCAGTATATGATTTATACAACCTAGACTGGAACCTAATAAAGTTACATGTCGTCGATATGTCCTTTGTGCCCAAAGTGCATATCACCCTAATAACACTGTGTCGCACATTGTTGTTGTTCGTTTTGTTTTTTGCTTATATCTTTGTTTGTTAAGTAATACATCAAAAGACACACAATCCAAACTGCACTTGACTTATTTCGCAATCATTTCAATAAATTTAGTAATAAGGAACTTTCAGACGACTTCCCAGAAATAGAAACTGACAAAATTTGGAGAAAGTTATTATCTATTTTTATTGATGGACATTTTTTGAAAGTTACTATGAATATCTATGAAAATATTAAATCCTGTGTCAAAGTTGGAACTAAAGTCTCTAACTTCTTCAAATGTAATATTGAGGTTAGACAGGGAGAACATTTTTCTCCAGTGCTCTTTTGTCTTTTCCTTAATGACCTGTCAAGTGAAATGTCCAAATCGTACAATGGGCTGACGTTGTAAAATAACTTCTCAAATGAAGTAACATATGTCTTGCATCTATATGTATATTTTGAACAGTTTATCTTACTTTACCCAGACGACACAGTTATTCTAACATAATCCGCTACAGAACCCCAAGCATCGTTAGACTGTATATCACAATATCGCAAGACTTGGCATCTTGAAATAAATGTAACAAAAACAAAAGTAACTATTTTCAAGAAGCAAAACCAGAGACCTTCCCGTTTTAATTCTTGATGGTAATAACTTTGAAGTCGTTGACTCATTTTCATATCTGGGCCTGATATTTAATTACAATGGTACATTTAAATCTAAGAACATGTCGACCTTGCGATCCATCCCAACTCATCTCAACTCAACTACCAGCATCTCACTGCAACTGGCTGCAACTGATTTCACACAATCGCAGTCGACATTTAACCGGAAGTTATTTATTTGTGTCAAGACCAAATGCACCACTTATATACTTGCTGTGTGTTATGAAGGATAATAGCTGCTCTGATTTAACGCCATACCAATTCTCTTTCTGCATATTCTTTGTGTCAAAGCTAAATTATAATTCCTTGTTTTAAGAACGATAATAGTTATACTGGTTTCAATGCCATACGGATTCGCCCTCTGTATTAATAAATGACACGTCATTTAACAATTATGTCATTTTATTGTACACTCTGATACCCCTACGGGGTCTAGAGAAATAACAAAAAAAGTGAAAAAAGTGAAGTGTGTGTTTGTATATGCCCGGCATGCAGCAAAATTAGATTACTTTGGGTCACCATTGATGCAAATTATAGTTTAGTTATACGATGTTTCAATATTAATTGTTGGTGTGTTCAACTCGACAGATTCCTAATCATTCGCTTTTTTTCAGTATTTTATCGCCGAAGTTACATAATAATCGAATAATAAGCCCCGATCGTGACATCATTCAGACAAACAGACAAGTCACTCATGCGTGACAAGACAAGTTCACAGCTAGGGTGGTTGGTAAAATGTTATTTGGAGCGTTTCACTACGGACTACCACGGACATTACGGTGTACCGAGACGTGCATGGTTTTGGGCGTATGGTAGGAGAACTGGTTATTCTGTGCATCGCCAATCTTTATGGATTTCCAATCGAACGGAATGGTTGATACGTTGCTGACTCACCGAGCTGTACATTAAAATAGTGGCAACATTTACGACCTAGAATTAACACCGTGTAGTAACAGTACATTTCAGTACTCGCTGTTAGTGTGTTTATACCCAATTTGCAGATTACAAAGGCCCGCTTTATTATAGCGGTATTTTATGACCGACGCCAATCAGCATACAATTTTAGGGTTAGCTTTTGGTGATGTCATTCAGACTAGTTAGGTCTTCTATGCATGCCGAGATAAGATCACCGCTTCGATTATCACATTAGTAGCTCTAACCATAAAATAAAGGTCAGTTATATGTTATCAGAGTGGGAGAATGTCTCACACATCATAGTAATGCACTTGTCTGAGTCTAAGCTTGATAGTGCGGTATATAATAATACTTATCAAGGTTAATTACGTCCTCTTAATAACGGGGTTATTCATATTTTGTGTAACTTGCACTTCATATCTATCCAAGAGGACTGCCAAAGATACAGAACCCGTATTTGTCACACACAATCTATTGTTTCAATCATATGACGAAACCATATGATAAGACACACACACACCAAACAAAGACATAAGCAAAAAACAAAACGAAAAACAATAATATGCGATACAGTGTTAGGGTGAGATGCGCTGTGGGCACAAAGAACATATCGACGACACGTAACTTTATTAGGCTCCCGCCTAGTTTGTATCAATTGTATACTGAAGTAGAATTACCGACTGATAGCAGTCTGTTATACACCGAGATTCCGCATCATTGCATTAACAATCGGATCAACACAATTTCACCGGTAACATGTGCTATAACAAAACATATTTCCGATTTTGTTAAATAATCACTGTGGGAGTTCATTTGTGCAACGGTCGCCTAACTTAAATCTACAACTACATCGGGGATAGTTAATCAGTCGAGTGGAAAAATGCTGGACACAAATTATATTCTTCTGTTAAATAGATTGATTGCAATTTGACATCATTCCCAGGGCTGCCCAGCGTCCAGATCACTCTCTTGAACGTTTGACCCCATGCCTTGTGCACGCGATATTATCACTGACTGATAATTGTGTATTTAATTGCCAAAAACGGACAAAACGGGCATCTCATGTGACAAAAAGGCTAAATAGAAATGTAATAACAGATGACTAGTGCTTATTAATTGGAGAGAGATTGCAATTCCCTGTCGTGTTGCAACTTATTGACCCGTCGACATTAACCTGTAGGTTATTGCCGTATAGACGGGTGGTTGGAGTGTGTTTCGTGTTTCTCTGGTGCCCCCTGAGCTAAGGGGCAACCATAAGCTGTTGTGGCGTCCTGTTATGTCCTGTGGTTTTTTTGGGGTTTTTTTTTGGTTTTTTTGTTAAACTTTATTCCCATGGGAGCGGTGAGCATTGCTCATACTGCTTCTCACTAAATGCAATTGCATGGTACATATATTTTGGTGCTGTGTCGTATTGACAGTGATGCAGAATATATTACAATGTGCAGTTGAACAAAATTGAATTAACTGAAATTAACTGGCTGGGGATTTGGCTTGAAATACACTGGTCGTTTGGTCGAGGAGAATACACACGTATCATATATCATCAGAAATAAAAGCAGTACTCAATTTCCCTCAAAAAACTATAGTCAATATCTATATGTATATTCTATCTACATATTTTAAGTACATATCAATACCATGATAGCAGAAAAATGTGGATGTCTATCGAAATAGATATGGGGAGTTTCATAAATTGAATAAATTGAATAACAATAATGTATCAGATCAAGCGAAGCGATTAGTTGCCTTAATGAAACTGCAACATAAACAAGCTATGACCTTATTTAGTTGATTTGTCACCGTTGATTCACCATACATTAAAACTGTAGATGTTACATAACTTGTGAACCCAGACGCGGAAATATCACCCAGCAAGTCTGTAAATGATGACTGTTCAAACATCCACAATCAGCAAAATTAAATCTCTTGGCAATGGGGACACATTTAGGACGTTCAGATTTCCAAAGACAGTATCTTGTAATAAAAAAAAGGTGTATCAAGCATGAAAATAGGAAATATTGTAAGTTTGAACCCGATTTCCTGTATTAAAATATATTTCCGACAAGAACTTGACGAAAACTAGTCTCGTTATCTGACTGCATACCTTGAGTCATAAAAGGGTTTAAACTTGAAGTAGGGTTATACATATATATCTTAATAAAAGGATGCAGAATAGCGACAACCGTATCCACGACCGCCACTTGCCGTCCGTGCTGACAAGAAACATATATAACAAGAGACTAAAATGAAAACGTCACCATCATTATTTGTTAAGGCATAATATCTTGGTAAATATGTATAATACCAAATTGACAAAGTTACATTTTAATCCATGCCTCATTACCCAGGGCGTGTCACTATTTGAATATAGCATTGTCTACTGTGTCTCAGTTAAGTACACAGCTATCCTGTTGCATTGATACAATACCCCACGTCTCTATCTATTTTATATGTGCACTCTCACAATAGAACCATAATATGGTTCTTCGGAGTCGATCATATTGCGAACCGTTACAAGTTCTTCAAAGAACCCTCTCGGAATAGTTCTTCGAAAAACCTTAAAAATATAGTTGTTTGAAGAACTTTTAAGGGTTCTATTAAATGCCACAAAGAACCTTACTCAACTGGTTGAAAACCCTTTATAAAATTATTTCTGCTTAATTTGTTTCAATTCATGTCCCTAAAGGGGTAAAGCTAAATTGATCAAAAGATCGGTGAACTTCGATAACAAATTTTGCGTTGTATAATTAGCGCAAACCGGCTCAACGATCAAGTCCTATCGGCATCGATCCATCTATCAATTCATTATCAATCCATCCATTAGTTAACGATACGTTTCTTTGCAACTTATATCGGGTGTACTTCACTTAGACAAACAAATCTACTCTACTGGATGGTTGAATAATTTAAAACTTGGTCGAAAAACCATGAACTCCTCTCCCAATTCGACAAGCATAAAGAGACGCGGGACTGCAAATCACCACGTGACTTTAGCAGATTCGTTTTAGATTCGCACGAAGAACCCTTTCTCCCATAAAGAACCTTTGGGTCTGTGAGTGTGGCTTAAGAACCATTTTCCATCAAAAAGGTTCTTCGAAGAACCTTTTCGACAAATGAAGAACCCATTTCAGAACCATATTTTAATAAATCTTCAACTTGTTATATCAATTTCAGGCAGTACATTACATATGTTTTACTGCTAAGCGATTCATCTCCATAAAACCTGTTTTTCGAAAACTCCATTTATCACAACCGACCGTGTTTCAGGAATATAGCAACGGCCGTGGAACATCCGATGTTTCAATCTATAACTGTTCACCAGTACAAGGTTTAAACTTTATTTGGCTGAATTGCCTAAATAAATTTAAATATTTCAAAAGTGTTTTTTAACGAATTGTATCTTGTAAAATGATTACAGCATACATAATTTAGGCGTACTTTTCACATATAGATTATTCAATTGAACGCTAAACTTACTCCAAACTTTCCTAGAAAAGTAAAGCTCCATAAAATATTTGAAAAACCATTCAAATGTAACTATCCACAGAAGGGCATTAACAACAGAAGTGGAATACACCTTACAGACTTCATTAATGTTAGTCATATTAACAAATTATAATATTTTGGTAACTTAGATCTAATATTATATATTATAAATGAATCATCTTCGGTTAATATGAAGGCCGGACAGTCTGCGTGTCTGCGACATTTGGACATCTAATAATATATCTGCTGTATTGGGAGGTACCAACATAAAGATGGCTCAATCATATTGATAATGGTTAAATTACACAAGTTCTGGTTGATCACTTAGGACAGCACAAAAAAAATGTAGAATGTCTTTTAATCGCGATTATAGCCGGTTTTGGTTTCAAGGTAAAATCCACAAGTATACTCAACCATATTTTCAGGAACATGCGCGACGTCACGTAGTCTGCATCCGGAAAATGTCGTCGAAAACAAAACTGGCGGATTTTATCTTGAGACTTAAACCGGCTCCGATCGCTGTGAATAGATATAATTGATGGATAGCGTGCAATTAAGAAAATTTAACCACTTCTGGATCGATGGTTTCCAACACGCTGCCTGGACAAACAATCCAGTGACTTAGCGCTGGTGACCAGTATAGACCAGCAGGCCTTTATAGTCTAAGTCATTATTGCTGTTGAAGTTAAGATTTCGGATTAATTCCAATTCAAGCACATACACTTAAAAATAAACACAAGCGGCCCCGCCACGATTGGCCGTAATACGCACGGTGTAGGGATCGACCAGGTCTTGTAAACACGGAATAGTCTGGACGATGTACCAAGCCTCGTAAACAAAAAAATTAGTCTAGACCGCAATTCGCGTGATCTTGATATCGACCAGGTCTCGTAAACACGGACTATTGTAGACCATATACAAGAACACGCACGCATCAGAGATCGTCGAGGTCCCGTTTACACGGAAAAGTGTAGATAGTAACTCACAAGCTCTGTTCGAAATTGTGTGGCAGCTTAAGCCATTCCGATTCAAATTGTTTTTAAAACGATACGATCTCATTTAATTTCACTCGATTGTTCTTTATATTGAGAGTTGAGAACTCGACTTTTGCTTTACATCAAGCGTTAGCGCTATATTGGTATTAGATGAGCTGGAGGTCAAACCTATATGATCGTGGACCAAGACGGCCTTACACGAATCTGGCCAGATATAATTGCCATATGTGGTCTTCCGTTTACTGGATACCTTTTGTCATCTTTTCGAATGTTTGCAACACTATACCCGGGGCACCATTTTCAAATGTAATACGTTACAGTAGTTTTATTATTTTATTAAATGCTTACCATAAGTGTAACCATGCGTTTACCTGCTGTCTACACGAGCGTCCTCTCCATCTGTTGATAAATTATGTCCGGTTCATAAGGATAACATGTTAGATGATCGCGATTGCGACCGTTGTAAGTTGTTTGGATTCCCCAGAAGTACCGATTACGGTCAACGGGTGGTTGGTAGGTACCAGCTTAAAAACCATTGTACCAAATGGAAAACACATTGAATCCATATGTGAGACTGCATAGGGGAAACTAGGGTATGACGTGTACTTAGATGTGGAATAAAGAGCACCCGTGTCATTGGATCAATAATGTAAGAAGAAAGAAGCCTTAGAAATGCAGATCAGGATCGGATATATTTCGTAAAATGTCGGAACCTTACCTTGGGGAAATAGACTTGATTAATTAAATAGAATACTATAACATAAACAATACCGCAGGCCTATAATTGGATCATGGAACTGGATTTTTAAATAATAAACTGAAGTACATTGAAAGCTCACATCCCGTTAATGGTGAGAGTCTGAAAGGGAACAG
>JAUELC010320886.1:0-14508 GCA_031471745.1 Cryptochiton stelleri
ACGTGGCACATAGAGGTTCTCGTGTGAATCAGACTGGGTACCACCCGGAAAATGGACCAATCAAATCATGGCGAATTTGGTTGACGTATAATAATGTTTTATATGCAGAAAGTATGGATATTTGCACTAGATAAGCTGCTGAAATCATTGAAGACGGTAGACACCAATGATTCATATATATTTTCTTTGATGCAAACCGGTTAGACTGTAAAACACATTGTTCAATTATTCTCCATCCACAGGCTTATATGTAGACTATACACAACATATATATATGCTTGCTATTAAAAGCGTATAATATGAAACATTCTTGTAAAAATAACTTCACACGGTCATCCTTATGTGTATGTATGATTATGTAAAAAGACTGGAAACAAAAGTATTTATTTATGTGTTATAACCTTTCTCCTAGGTCTCTCAAAGTCTGAAATAAGTGATAAGATCTCTCATAATTATTTTGGATGACTGCTTAGAAAGATTCGTTATCATATTAACTGTTAACAGTAAATTATGCACTATTTATTCCTCCATCCTGTGATCTGTTTACATATCGCGTGGGGTTCATCGTAAAATCACTTTGGGAATTACAAAGTTCCTTGTAATTTTGCCTGTCTTTTTTAATTTTGTACTGAGTTATCTTGCTCGATGAAATTTGTGTCGCCATGTCCCGTGAAGCGTTGAGATTCAGAGGGATTGCACATTGGTTTGCTTCCAAAATGTAGATTTTTTCAGGAAAGAGTGGGGAAGGTCGACTGTTTAAATGAATTTGTATTAAGGCAAATTGCTTGAAATTTTGTGTCATAGAAAATTATTCATTAAAAGAGGCAACGATGGAAGATACTGTCCTGGAAATTAATTAGCGTTATTATAAATCTTATGAAAGATACTTCGTGGCTGAGTCATAATATTGATAGAATGTTGACCTCGATGGAGAAATCAACTCTATCTATGCACAGTTTGTATACTGAGATACGATGTTGTGTTTGTCTTGCATTTTGATTGATGTTGGGGCAATTTATGAGAGAAATCCAACATGGCGTTCCCTTCGCCGTTATCGATTGAAGACAGCAGCTCATTAAATACACGAGCAATGACTAGACTTTCCCTTGGCACGGTTTGTATATTGTGACACAAATTCGTTCCTTGTCTGCAATTTGGATTGATGTTAACGGCCGTTCATGCGAATGATTTAATATTGCTACTTCTAATACATCTAAATGAGTACTTCTGATAGAGCTTAGAATCGTAGTAATTTCAAATGAATTATTAGAAAGGGATAAATAAATGCCTATTTGATGTGTGGCTTATCTTAAAACACTTCTTCTGGCATGTTGACTGCTGTTGGGGGTAATGTAACATATGTGTATTTCAGGGACGAAAGCGAGTAATAATTTACCTGTAGGCAAACTAAAGATAATCGCCTGTTATCATAAGGTTGTCAGTTATAAATGTCGCATTAACTGCCAATTGGATCAAATTGTTTAAACAAAAAACGACTTAGACACCGTTGCGTCGTTCTCTCCACAGAGCACTTACCAAGCCTATTCATGGGTCACATTCTATGATTGTATTCGCTACAGTGTAATAAAGACAGCAGCATAGTTTTATATATCATTGTTTTTTGTACAGGCTATTTATTGCCAGGGGATAAGTAAAGTCGTTGGATAAATTTAGTTGCAAGCAGGTTAATTTATTGAATAAAACACAACATAATTATAACAGACGAAGAGCAATATGAAGCATTACTTCTCCTTTCCATGCGCATATTCTTTGGTAGTAAACTGGCTAAGTGTCGGATGTGGAATTACAATTCCAAGTGATAAATGGCAATGTAATCAACCTCTGATATTTGATTAAAGAAACCTTTTTTTCTTGATACGAATGCCTGTATCTTCACGATGTGTAAAATGATATAAAACATATTAAGAAATAAGCTAGATTAGGTACTATACATGTATTCAGTATGGATTAATCGGTCGTCTTGAATTCTATCGTTATATGATACTTATTTTGTTTTAATTGGCACGTTTAACTAAATAATTGCACGTGTTATTCAGACAGACGAACATTTTAATATTCAGCACAGTAGATATTAAAGCAGCATCCAGTGAATTTCGATGGTAGAATGGTTGCACTTCACATAAAGGTCAAGGATTTATATTAATTCTATTGTAAGCGCTTATATTTTAGTTCGGACCCGTGTCTCAATAGGTAAGACATTCATTATTTGTTTGGTTTTAATTTTTACTCAAGGGCATTTGACTTATACATTGAACTGATGAACTGTAAGTAAATGTACTATTTAAAATAAAGCTGGGCACCCAAAATAATGCAGTTAGTACAGAACGGACAGTTACTAGCAAAGAAAGCAGTTTCTAAAAACTGCGACAACACTTCCTGTCCCTCCCTCCCCTTTAAGGCTCTGTAATTCTTTAAGGCCAGGGACAACAAGAGCCAGTTTGTTGTGGTTTATATTAAATGAATGAAATAGACATAAGTATAGTTGTTTAATAACTAGGTCAGCCGATTTCCCGCCGGCCTTCCGCTGGCCTGGCCAAAGCAAACACTTTGGGATGCTTTGTTGTCGTATTTTACTCTATGGTAAAGTGGACACTTGATGCCAACAATGAAGTAAGAATTACATGGGTTTTGTGTCTTGATCATATATAACGGTAAGTGGAAGTAAACCAGTGTTAAAACAACAAAAAAAGGCACCAAAAGACTATCTCTTTCCCTTCTCTGAAGAACGAATTTGGCGGTAGTGATTTGCGCAGTTTTTAAAATATAAAATATAGCCTTTGTTTAATTCACATACTTCATATACATATTATAAAAATAAATGTTGCCCATACTTTCTGTCTGGAGGGTGTATGTGACGTTTAAGCCGATTATTAATCAGAATATTTCCCTCGTTTCTGTTGGAATTGTATAACAGTTCCTCAATTTGTTTAACATTTTATGAGTTATTCACATAGCATACAAACAAAACAAGCGAAATTTTAATCTTATTTAACTGAGGTTGAGTAGAGAATAGGACCTATTGCCAAAGTAAGGCCTGTTCGTCTGACTAAATATAAAAAAAATAATTTTGTTAAAAACCTATAACGTGAAGTGACATTTAAAATTTCTGAGTATTGATAGCTGTTGGAAAGGGTTGAGCAAATCTAGCAGTCGAAATTTACATTCTTTTATACCTGTGCACAGCGAATTGTTCTTACGGGAGAATTTGTGAGCCGTACGCAAATCACTTGGGATACAATGATACACGAGGTTTCGTCCAAACTGTCACAGCCAATCAGCAATTACTATTCGATATACTTCAGGACTGTTTGAGTTTCCGGCATTTCATGTTTGCTCCCTCGTGGAAAAGTTGCTATTTCAGACGGTTGGTCATAAAAAGATGAGTTAAACAAGAACGATTCCTCTAGTGTTTCAAACATTTACATACAGGCGGCTAATTCAACAGCATTCATCACACAAAAAAGCGTAAAAAGGGTCATTCAGTGAACAAATATGCCAAATAGGGTTATGCATTAAACTGTGGCCATGTAGACTAGTGGACTCGCTGTGGTTAGCAGGTATTGCTGGACCACCATCAATATACCGCAGAGGTTCGAGACCGACTGTCGAACTTAGTCGTATATGGGAAGTGTACCGGTGACTGCTATTATTGCGGAGTGCTTTGACGGGGTTTCCTCCCGGTTTCCACCAATCAAACAACCAAATAAATCTTCCGCTTTAATGGGCCGTCATGTTCACCTTCATTTATACAATGTATTTACGATCTTTGACCGTTAACGAAGAAACGTTTTCAACAGAATGCTTAAAAAAGTAAATTGTGATGCCGCGAACAGCAAGCTGTGCATTACCCAAAATAATTCCGTTAGTTTTGTAGGAAATAAATGGCTATATTAAGCTTGCTTCAACTCACACGCTGCTATTAAAGATATGTAAGGGTATAAAGGATTTTTATCAGTCACTACTACGTTATTGGTAAAAAGAATAGCAAAAATGATCATTTGATAACAAAGTACATGTAGTTGTGATTTGAGACCCGGTCAAGATTAGGCCATTTGAATATATTACTTAGAAAAAATATTTGTATTATTTGAATTTAAAAAGAAAATTGTATTTTTAAACTTTACTTCTTGGAAGCCATACCGTTCATAGAGAGGGAAAATACTGATGACAATGTTTGGTTTTTTTTTTAACAACGGATTAGATAATTTTCCCAGTAGGGAAAAAATTACTGGAGGGTGAGTTAACTGATCTATTGTCATTTGCATAGAATGTCGACTGACAGCGTTGTTCTGACGAAACGTTGTTATTTGCACAGTCTATTATTTGCTATTTAAGCGTGTATTATACAATACAATCTTGCAAATACAACTAACCACTGCCCAGGCTCATCCTAATTAGTACTGATGACTAGGTCTATTCACTGCCAACTAAAATAATCATTTATGTGTTTACGTGTTTGTAGGTGTATATATCACTATCCGAGATAAGAAGACTACAAACCCAACATGTATAGGCTCGCTTTTTAAGACCGGGATAAGAGATCATATCTCATAGTTATTTTGGATGACTGCGCAGGAGGATTCGTAATCATATCAATTGTTAACAGTCAATTATGGACTATTTATTTCTCCGCGGCCCCTGGTCATACATCAAAAGCACTCTGTGATCAGCTTACATTTCGTGTGAGCGTTCATCGTAAAATCAATTTGGGAATAAAATCCCTATAATTTTGCATGTCATCTTTGAATTTTATGCTGAGTATATTCTTATTAGATGTAATTTGTCTCACCATGTCCCGTGAAGCGTTCAAATTCCGCGAGATTACGCTTTGGGGTGCTTCTAAAATGTAGATTTGCTTTCAGGAAACCGCCGGAAAAGTTTGATTGTTAAACGTGAATCTAAATAAGGGCAATTGTTTGACATTTTCCGTCATATAAAATTAATCAAAAAAAAAGTAACGATTGATGTCAACATTTTCCAAAATAATTATGTTGCTAGCATGGCAAGTATTAAGCGTTATTAAAAATAATATTGAAGATACTATGTCGTGTAGTCATAACATTTATAGCATTGGAAACTCTAATCAGAAATAAACAAACTCAACTCTATAACTATGCACAGTTTTAGATGGAGATACACTGTATTGAATGACATTTTAATTGACGTTGGGGGCCTTTAGTTTGATAGATGCAATATGGCGTTCCCTCGTGCTCCACCTTCTTTAATTGGAAACATCAGGTCAATAAATACACGCCAAATGACTAGTCTTTCTCTTGACACGGTTTGTATATTGAGATATGTTGTTGCGTGGCACATCTCTGTCCTTTGTCAGCAATTTTCAGTGATATTAGTGGCCGTTCATGCGAATGATTCGATATTACTGCTTCCAATACATAAATGAGTATTTCTGAGACAGAATGAGACCGGCTCTCCATGTCAATCTTGATTACTGTTATTTTTTTAATCCGTAATAAAAATATCATAAAATGGTCAAATCATGGCAATTATGAGGTCTTACATAATTATACTTATCAATTATGTTTATTTCATTAAATTATCATTGAGAGAAGTGCTGCCGTAAGAGAAACAACCACAGACAGTTTATCTTTAATGTAAACTGTGTATACAGGAATCTATTTTAAGTGCAAGATCTCTAGTGATACCGTACAGCTGTGGGGTATTACCCCGCACTATATCGTAACTGTGAGTTTTATATTTTATGGGATTGGGCAAATAATTCAGATAACCCGGATGCTGTGACGGGGATAGCTTCCTTAAATGCATTCTTCGTAAATAATTGACAATAGACTACCGTAATTATAAATTGACGATTTGCTATTTTTTCGGTTACGGAACGTAAAAAGGACGGATTAATCTTTCGTCACGAATTCTATATTTACTTTTCGTTACTACATACTACCTTTTTTAATGAGGCAATTGAATCACAGATTGCCTGTGTTAGTCCATCGAAGAAGACCAGTGAATCACATGTTCCAAAGAGATAATTCCGAGATGAGTGTCTTTAAAATGAACGTTAATTCGCCAGCCAATGTATTTTGCTGGCAGAAATGCTGTACTCCACAAACAGGTCATGGATTTATAATCATTTTATTGTAAACTCTGATTCTGACAAGAGTTTCAATGGGCAACATGTTGATTGTCTGTTAATTTTATTGGTGTGCAACTTCGAACTCATGGGTATTGTATATATTTGACGAGTTTATGTTGGCTGCACGATCTCCACAGTCATCGGTTGGTACACATTAAACTGATAGATTGCAAATAAATATGCTTTTGAAATAAAGATGGAATACTATGCATGGGATCACTCAAATTGACATTATTGATATAAAATGGACGGTTGCCAAAAAAGTTTAGATTTTTTTAGAAATTGTAACAGCACATCTCTATCCACCTTTACGACGCTAAACACCAACCAAAATAAATAACCGTTCAGTTTGAAAAGTAATCGGATGACATTCCGGGAAATTATCTATCTGGAGATATGTTTATATTTCTATAACATGTATCTAGAGATATGTTGGATGGAGTTTACTGTGTCCTGGTGTTTTATGAATCAAGGGACAACACGAACCGCTTTGTTGTGGTGTCATTCACTATAAATGTGTACAATTTGAAACAATGAATGATGGCTTCCTTCTCTCATTTGACTGGTTTGCCGTCGTGTGGATAAAATAACCTCCGGATAAACACCCAAATAATATTAAAAAAAAACAAACAAAATTAAAAGAAATGATGTGCCATTAAAACAATAAAAACCACAAGGCCTTTAACACCGTGTCTATAATATTGGTTGCTATATTCTAGTCCTAGTTATCTTTTAAGAGATTATACCGTGAGTTGCGCTCCTACTCATAGAATGTTCACCAAATATTTGTGTAAATTCATTCATTCAAGACAACATTCAAATCGTACAGCCGAATTTAATCAATTCATTAACGGTGCCATCGTTTTACAATTTCTTCGCCAATCATAGGGGAAAATACAACTGATTAACAATGACACTACATTTAACCTATATTGGATGACAGAAATCCTCTCTCCAAACTTTGGATTTTATGTTTTTGATTTATATAAGACAAAAAAACGCAATTCAGCCAATGAGTAAATTGATATGAATCTGTTACTAACATAAATTACACTCAACATAAGATCCTCATCGTTGTAGACAGTCAATCTCCCTTTGTTGGAAGCAAAATTCAACCTGGGTCACGAATATAGTCTACATTTCCAATCCTTATCTCATTTCATTTTGGTAATGCGATATAAAATTAGTCGGATCGAATTGGAGTTACGTTTTTGGAAATTGCTTTAACCCAATAAACATATAACGGACGTGATGCAGCACGCGACAGATCGTCTCGCTGATTGGCTGAAGCTGCCTTCCACTCTCATTTCCGAACAATTCCAGGAAATCCATTCAAAATGAACAATTGGTTTAACGGAATGGTATCAAGTTGAAAAGTGACACATAAACTCAGTGGAACATAATTGTAATAATAAACTTTCCCATTGACCCGGGATAACCACATGGTAAAGTTTTGGAATTGTTATGACTCCCCGTTATGACCATTATTGACTACGGCTAACCTGAATGACCGCAATTCACAAACAATAAATTAAAACACATACTGTCAGATTGAATATCACATTGCAGACAACGCAAAATGAATCTTATGGCCAGCCTAGACAACTATTGCTGTCTAGGCGAGTTTCAGAGATACATACGAATGGATTAATATATATTTCTCCAATTAAACTTGTAGTCCTATTATGGAAGTTTATTCTATTATAAGATCCGATGACGTGTGTTGGAGATAATTGAAGTTTTTTTATCGCTCGATCGGCAGCCTGTCAACAGATTTACCAAATTATAAGATATTTAGGCAATCGTGTGGTACAAGAGAAACCTTCGCTAAGTAACTCGCGTGAGTCACCCCCTGTTTATACATCCGCCATATTGGATTTTTCTATATGCCTTCAAACGTATTATTGAGAACCTATGCGATTTTTACAAGTGAAAAGGTTTATTGTGAAATTTATATTTTTTGTTGTTGGGGCTTTATTTGTTGATATTATATTTACTTATGATTTGATTTATTTATCTACTATTTCCTTCGCAATGGACAATTTATCTCATTCACTGTCTCTTTGCCATTTATGTTTTTTGTTTTTTTTTGTGGTGTATAAAATATCTTAGATAGTCTTTGATATATCGGAGAAAGCTTTTATTATGACCCATTCTCATCCTACATTGGTTATGTGATCACATGGGACTGTATCAGTGTGCTGTGCCTAAAATACCATTGCAGACATTTCTTTAATCAATGAAGGTTTATTTTTAGCAAAAGATTCAAACGTATACGGTTCAAATCAACGGAAATGATCCTTCTAATATGTAAAAATAAATTGACTGATCTGATATAGATTTTTGCATTTGCGGCCCTAGAGCAGGATCATTTTAAATTATTAATTGCAGTACCTTAAAAAAGTAGATTGAGTTGAAGAAATATAAAAAAAAAGCTGCGAAACATGTAAGCGGGCAACCTTGGAATTTGTTGTACATGACGATTAAACAAAGTATTGTACATGTCACGGATATGTTGGTGTTTATGTTAAGAAATATTTTCAGTTGTGTAATAATTGTACTCATGTATTTTATTTTGTAAACAGATCACTACGTTTGTCTGTTTCTCTTTTCCAAATGTCAGAGTCCAGAAGACGATTAAAAAACTGTTCGACTTGTCAATGCAATAGGGAAAGTAAGTTCTTTAATTCACGTTTTATGTTTTTATTTCACGTCTTATCTTATTAAAGGTATACCATTGTAATTGGTCAGTCTATACAGTTGTTTGTTTCTTGGTGTGATTGACTTTTAGGCTGTTCTTAAGGTTATTTCACTCATACGACATTGTGACAGCCCAATGGACAACGGAAACCCCCCTTGACGTCATTCTCAAAACGTCAGTGGCAACATACAAGCCAAATCACAGGACGAATAATTTGGTAATATCAGACAAAATGTGTAAATTTGCAGTGCAAGAAACGACACCAGATGGGTAACGTGTTGCCCATTAGATCAGAGAGCACCAGGGCATAGGAAGCTCCACCAACCACACGCCAGATTTTGGTTAGCTCTCTCCGAAAAGCATAGAAACACCCAGGGTGTTTTTAATGGAAACGGAGGATATATCTGAAAGCCTAACAGTCATCGTTTTTTTTTTGTTGTAGGTCGCGTCTTGTAATCATGAGAAAATGACGAAGACGAAAATGTATACTTTGAATGAGGTTTGCTTGTTATGATCCTTTCCTTTCGCCACAACGTGCGAACTGCAAACTCCGTTCGGCAGCGGAAATAATCAGCATTTACATACTCAGTTTTGAATAACTGCTCTGTCGTTGGTCATCTACACGGACCAACAGACCCCGTTTTATACAGGTTGTTGTCAGATCTAAAACGCGACATTTAAGAACACATGAGCTATTTTACATCGGATTTATTCAGATTGATGTCTTACACCAAGCGCTTCACTATGGGAGTTTCGAAATGCAATTAATGTACATAATGTGAACTGTTAAACATTTTAGGAATAATACACAGAAAAGGACCTCTGGTTTCCAAGTTGCGCCTGTATGTCTATCTACATTTAACATATTAATTTTATAAAATTTAAGGTGAAGGCAGACTTACAATTTCCGAGCACTGATAGCTGCTGGTCGGGGTAAAGCAAATCTAGCAGTTTAAATTTAGTCTTTTCGTTTGACATTTGCTCTTCAAATTGGTCTCAGGACATAGTTTGTGAGCCGTACACAAATCTTTTACCGCACACGGATATACGAAACTGCCACAGCCAATCAGCAATTACCGTTCGACATGTTCGACCTTCCAGCATTACATGTTTGTGGGAAAGTCGGTATTTTCAGACGGTTGGTCATAAAAGAGGAGTTAAACAAGTTTAGATTCGTCTATTGTTTCACAGATTTACATAGAGGTGGTTAATTCAACAGTATTCATTTACAAAAATCCTAAAATGGGCCATTTAGTGAACAAATATGCCAATAGCGCCAATGCGTTTAACTGTGGAAATTATAGATGTGGACTATGGACCTCGCCGTGGCTCAGACGGTATTGCATTGTCCTGCTTAACCCATTTCCACGTACCGCACCGGTTCGAGGCCGACGGTCGTACTTAGTTATATAAGTGAAGTCTACAGGTGACGTCGGATATCATGGTTTTGTGGTTTTGATTAGCTTCCCTCCCGGTTTCCATCAAACATTCGCAGTGCCGTATACATTCTAAACCCTTGAGTACGACGTTAATCACCAATCATACAACAACACATAAGCCTACATGTGGACTAAATATCATTCTGAACACGAGAATGTTCTATGATTAAGTTAATACGCTTTCACATAAAAATCATATGTTTATATCATATTTTCATTGAAGCTATTTGTATACACATGCATGTGGAAGGTAAATATAAGAATGTATCTGAAAAAGAATGAAAAAATTAATCATTATTGTCAAACCTGTATTTAGCAAATGACCTTAATAAATCTTTATTTTAATTCGCCGTTATATTCACCTTCATTTATAAAACACATTTACAATCTTTGATTGTTAACAAACAAACGTTTTCAACAGAATACTTGATTATGTCAATTGTATTGAAGCGCACAGCAAGCTGTGTGTTTTCCTAAAATAATTAAGTTAGTTTTGTATGAATTACACTCAGCTAGTTATCGCTATTATATAGAAGATGTAATTTTAAAAACTCTATGATTATCGTTTTGATAAGTCTGACACCTTCACAAACAAATGTGAATCAATAGACTACCTGCATAATTGTTTTTATTGCAAAGCGAATTGACCATGTGGATCACCATAAGGTAATAATTGCCCTGTAAACAGTGAACCTAACAACTTAATATCTCCTTCCTTGTGACGTCCTAAAGAAGGCCTTTACGCTAGATTATCGACTAATCCTATCTCCCATGCCTGAGCCTGTCATCAAATTGACCCATTAACTTCTATTGATACATTCTTGCGGATCATAAAATAAATCTGTTCAACAAAAGAAGCAACCACCAGACTAATGGATCTCGTAAATTTTAGGCGTTGACAGAAACTCTTCGAGAGTTTCTCGTCATCATTGCTGCAGGATTTGCCGCTTGGTTACAAGCCATACTGTCTGCTTGTCTAACATTGTGCATTTTTGTGGCAGAATTACCATTGGTCATATTGTAAGCAAGAATAGAAACATTAAGCTTCAAGTTGGTATCTTGAAAAGAACAACATGCTATACTCTAAGAAGATTTAAGTAACCCTCTGTCTGGATTAAAATCGTTGAATGGCCTTGCCACATTTTTCAATGGAACTTTTTGATGTCAAGAGGGCAATTGAACAATTGAACACATTCAGTGAAGCAATTTGAATGAAAGATATTTAAAATAATATGTAAAGGATTTTTTGAGTCACTACTATTCTATTTGTCACAAAAATGGGAAAAATTATCCTTTGATAATAATGTATTTGTTATTCGTGAACCAGTTAAATTTATCTGTTTTATTCGAATTTAAAGACAAAATTATATTTTCAAACTTTGCTCCAAAATTTGTAGAGGGGAAATCGTTCAAAGAAAAGGAACATGTTGATAAAAATTTGCTCTTGTATTTTAACAATAGCTTGTTGGCATTTACAGAAATGTTTTGGCGTGGCAGGGAAAATGTTCCTCGAGGGTGTGTTATTGTATTGAACTGTAATCGTGTCATTTGCATATAATATCGACTGAGAATGGTATTCTGACGAGAAGGTATTATTTACGCAGTCTATCATTTTTGTCTCTGTCAAGTAGCCCAACATTGTCTGTATCTTAATGTAAAGTTCTAAAAGATAGGAAGCTCAGACAAGCGATAACTTCTGGTTTGGACAATGCAATTTTAGATTGTATATAATAATACGAAGAATTGCTTTATTTTCAGCGATTTGTCCTCTATATTTTAGCAAAAATAAAAAATGTTTTCGTCATTTATTTTCATTTAACCATCTAAGGCGGATGACGTCAAATGTTATGAATAATATTTCGTACAACTTGTAAATATAAAACATATAAAAGCTCTAAGATCCACAATGTCTGGCGATCGCTTATCAGGGGTAGAATTCAACTGTCTATGTACAAGTGATTACTCGTGTTTTTGTCAAATTCATTATCCATTTAAAGCTCAGAGCGATGGCAGCCACCATAAAACAACTAAGATGTAATCTATTTTAACCGTCATCCAAGTACAGTATAACCAAACATTTAGTCTAATTTCAGTATGAGCGGGATTAATGAGACCATTCGAACACGTCAATTTCGTCAATTGTACATCTCCATAAAATCAGGTCTTCTCTCGAGTGATCTTGGCAGGCAATCTATGGGTCACGTGATATCGAAGGCATGTTGAAGCAGAGGTGAAAGACAACGATGGCGGCGAATAAAAATCCTGGAGCTATTACTTACTAACTTCCGGAAATCGTGAGCGAATCCTGGCTATGTCCACAGAGATAAAATCAACAAAGATAAATTACAGTTAAACAATTAATCCATAGATGTATTTGGTATGATTCTTTAAGTTGGTTAGTAGCTCTTATTTGTCTCCTATAACTTATCTGCATGTAATACTGAGTGTTGTTGTTTGTAATAATTGTAAGATAGGGTCTGAAGTAAGAATAACATAAAGAATCCTTAATTCTATTATTTTTATTTGTCAGTATTTTCCAGGGCGTTGCAAATGAACCTGTTGCATCCCCCCTGCGGACGACCACGTAATCAGTATAATACAATCAGTCTTTTTATGCATGACTAGGTCTGAAGACTGGAAACTTATCTCAGACTTTGAGAGACCTAGAAAAAGGTTAATGCATAAATCAATACATTAGTTTCCAGTCTTTAGACCTTGTCATGCATAAACATAAGGACAGCCATGCACACATATTGTTTACAAGGACGCTTTGTATTATACACACTAAAATGGCAAGCATATTTTTAATGTTGTATATATAAGATTAGAACAAGTTTGTTGTTAATTATTTTGCTGTAGTCTAAATATAAGATGTCCATACTTTCTGTGTGTAAAACAATATCCACGCATGGGATAAAAAGACTCATTGAGATAAGATCTCTCATAATTATTCTTGGATGACTGCTAAGAAGGATTCTCAATCATAATAACTATTAACAGTCAATTGTGCACTATTTATTCCTTCGCTTCTCTTACTCGTTCATCAAAAGAAGAGTGATCCGTTTACATATCGAGTGTTCTTCGTAATATCACTTTTGGAATAAAAAGTCCCCTATAATTTTGCATGGTCTATTGGAATTTTGTGCTGAGTTTTTCTTATTCGATGTAATTTCTCTCGCCATGTCCCGTGAAGCGTTGAGAATCCGATAGATTGCTCTTTGGTTTGCTTCTAAAATGCAGATTTGAGTCTGAAAAGGAGAGAGAAATTGCTGAAAGTTTTGCGTCATTTAAAATTATTCCGAAAAAAGGCGACGATGGAAGACACTAGCCTAGAAAGTAATTAGTGTTTTTATAAATCTAATGAAAGATACTACCTGGCCGAGTTGCAACATTTATAGAAATAAAAATAAATAAACCCTATCTATGCACAGTTTGTATACTGAGATACGTTGTATTTGTCTGGCATTTTGATTGATGTTGGGGGCTTCGCCTTTACCTTTATTAATTGAAGACAGCAGGTCATTAAATACACGAGCGATGACAAGACTTAACCTTTGTACGGTTTGTATATTGAGAAATGTGTCACAACCTCGTTCTTTGCCTGCAATTTTGATTGATATTAGGCGCCGTTCATATTGTTGCTTCAAAATCATTTAAATGGGTGCTTGAGACAGAAGTCACTCCCTGTGCAAATTTAACTGGATTAACTGTGAACATTAGCCGATACAAAAAATCCCAAATTAGTTATTAAAAAAAAATGGATGTAAAACCTTTTTGAATATAAATTGAAATATTAGAAAGGGAGACAACACTATCTATGTACAATTGTTGTGTGGTTTATCTCCCAACACTTCGTTTGGCATTTTGACTGATGTTCTTACACCAAGCGACTAACTCTTGAATCTACATATTGTGAATCGCACGGTTCTTAATTCTCAATGTTGGTTATACGTTTGATGAGTAATACACACATCTATATAGTACAGAATATGATCTCTATCGTCCAAGTTACGCCTGTATGTCTGACTACATTTCAATTGTTAACATTGTTAAATGTAACGTGAAGGCAGATTTAAAATGTTCGATTTCTGATAGCTGTTGGGAAGAGTTAAGAGAGATCTACCAGTCGCAAAATAGGCCTTTTCTTTGACCTTTGCTCAGCGAATAGGTCTCAGGGAAGAATTTGTGAGCCTATACGCCAATCTCTTGGGACACAAGGATACACGAGGTTTCGTCCA